>PVKB01005365.1:0-100051 GCA_004027205.1 Ctenodactylus gundi
TAGCCATTGCCAACGCCCTTCTGCATACCATCCTCTTATCGTTTCTCTCTTTTGTTACAGACAACGTTCTCCGCCATTTTTTCTGTGATCTCTCTGCCTTGCTCAAGCTCTCCAGCTCAGACACCACTGTCAATAAGATGGCCATCCTCATTGTGGGAACCGTAGTTATTATCCTGCCTTTCCTATGCATCCTGGTCTCTTATGGTCACATCGGGGCCACTGTCTTGAGAACTTCATCTATCAAGGGAATCTGCAAAGCCTTGTCCACGTGTGGTTCTCACCTATGTGTGGTTTCTCTGTACTATGGAGGAATTATTGGGATCTATTTTTTCCCCTCATCCAATAACACTAATGACAAGGATATTATTGTGACTGTGTTGTACAGTGTGGTCACACCCATGCTGAATCCCTTCATCTACAGTCTCAGGAATCGGGATATGAAAGGAGCTCTGAGAAATCTAGTCTGTAGAGGAAGGTTTTCAGCATAGAGTCTTCCCTATTACCTGGATATGAGACCCCCATCCCACACATAGATGTTTTTCTCTCTGAATTGCTGTTATTCAGTGACCTGTGACGTGTAACCATCCAGCCTTGGATAGTTTTTGCCTATTTTGAGCTGTCATATTGACCTTGAGTTTTATGAAAGTTTTTAAAATATAATGTTTCCTGTACACTTTTTCTTTTTACATATTTTTTGCCACTGTGTTAAATTTTTATATAGTTGTGGCTTTTTAAAAAAATTGAGTATTATATGCATTTTTTTAAAAAAGGCCTCTTTTCCTATTTCAGGATAATCAAAATAATTCACTGCCACATTCATGATTTTGTTTTTATGATTAATTTTGTGATGCACTTCAAATTTATTTTTGTTAGTAACTTTATTTAAAAATTTAGTTTTACTTTTGTTTTAAATTTCTTATTTGTCTACTTATGTTTAATTAATACATGAAAGTGATATATCTATAATGGTTTGCACGTGATATTTCCTCGAGGTACATTGCACAAAGTGTTCAAATCAGAGAAAGTATATCTATTTCTTGAGAATTAGCATTTCATTTTGTGAAATGATTCAAAATTTTTCATCTGTTTTGAAATATTTTTTTCATCCTTATCTGTGATCAGCTTAAGTGCAATGGAACACGGGCACATTTTTCCTCTGTAACGAGAACTTAATACCTGTTGACCACCCCCCGCACACCGACTATCTCCAGGTGTTTTAAATGTCTTATTCATTTCCCAAAGAAAATTTGAGGTGTGTGAGAATGCTGATAACTAGGCACACAAATCTTTTTCTTTGTCTAAAGTGACTGGACTCAGGGACAAGCTGAAAAGAGATGGCTTTCTGAAAAAGTTCGAACAATGAATGGAAACTTGATTGGTGTTTTAGGCTCTAGGAAGGTCATGAGTGTATCAGATGTAACAGTCAGAGTGGATATTTCTAACAGTCATCCGGGGGAAAAAATAGTGGGTGATTAATCTGTGGTGGTAAGGCACCTTCCCTGCATGTGGGTGAGGACTGGCCAGGACAGATGTGAGAAAGTATAAGCAACTTGACTTAAACTCAAGCAAGACGTCAGCATATCTTATATTTATTTTAAACTATATTTTCAAATGCTAAAATGATACCTTCATGACCTACTACCTAAATGTGGTAGCCTATGTTTCTATCGGAAGAAATACAGTGTTATCTTTTGTGTTTGAAAAGTTGTCGTTTCTCAAGGGAATGTGCTTATTTTTATCGGTATGTACTCATTATGTGGCCAGATAGTTTTACTTTCATTATGTCCTCTACCTGTGGTTTTTGTTATTTAGAAAGAGGTTCGAATTTAAGAGAAGTTTAATAACTAGTCATGTGCCACTAAGGTGGTGATATTCAATGGAAGTAGAACTCACAGTGCTGTGTTTGTAAGGTCAGATCCTTAGTGCTATAAGCCACTTGAATATCTTCAAATTTTTAGTCATTTTATTGGAAATTCAGTTTTAATGTTTGAAAAATATTGTAACAACATACAAACCAAAAAATTCAGGTAATATATAAACAAGTTAAATATATGCTCATGTAAATGTGTTGCATGTTTAAATGTCTATGTTTTTATATGTATGTGGTCATATGATCACTTTTTAAACAATAATATAAAATATTCATTAAAATGCCTAGGCCTAAATAATAGAAAGCTGACAATATTGTTAAAGCTGCTTCAGTCTTCCTTAATTTGATCTTTTTTCTAAGGTTATCTTGGAACTTGATTCTTTTCTATATATATATTGGTTTGTTTTGTTTTTTTGGTGTCTGCTGTTATCCTTGTCCTATTGTGTTGCATCTGTATATTTTCATTCCCACTGTGAGACTATCACACACCTATCTGCTGTGTTTCCAGAGGCCCTTTTTCTTCTTTTCTCTTCTTTTCCATTATGTCACCGTAGTGAGCAAGGCTGTTACAGACATTCCACTACATGCACCCCTTGTGCAGAGGTATGCTCGGAAGAGATGCTGGATTGTAGGGCATGCGCATGCCCAAATTAACTATCTCTGCGAAACTCTCTTGCAACATCATTACCCTAGAAGCCTTCCTGTTAGGGCTGCCCATGACACGATTCCATCATGCAACATCCTAGCAAGTGCAAAGCAATAGTAGTAAAAAGACAATTGGTGATTACTAAGTGTGTGGCGTAGGTGAGGGGTGGGATCAGTAGAGCAAGAGGGACTTTTAGGGAGGACAATTGTTCCGCATGATGCTGTCACAATGAATGCACGTTACTGTCAGAACCACACCAACAGAAATAAACCACCTGTGGAGCACAAAGACTATGCCTAGTGTAAATTGTGGATTTCATTTAATGAAAAATATTAATATTGGCTCAATCATACCAAATGTTCTACAACAAGATCGGATATTAACAGAAGAAATGAGGGATAGGGAGGGGAATATACAGATACTTTCTGCCTAATTTTCAGTGATCACAAGATTGCTCTAAATATAGTATATTAATTCTTTGAAAACTATACTAATTTAATTCTCTTTTTTAAAATATGAGAGTTATTATTATTCCATTTCTTAAATAAAACTGATCATGACACGAGATTTTATTGTTTTGCAAGTGTAGTGAATGGAAAATCACATTTTTTATTCCTTAGTTTTCTATATCCTTGATAGTTAATGAAGTATTAATATCTTAGAATATGTTTCTTAACTGTTTATGGCAGAGATGTTGGCTGTCCTCCCAAATTTTGTGGTGTATGAAGTTGTCTCCAAAAAATTTTTTGTATGTTCTAGTTATTAACCCTCCATCATAAGAGTAGCTGGAAAATACTTCCTCCCAGCTTCTACATTTCTGTTTCTTTGCTGAGTGGAAGCCTCTTCCTCGAATGCTCTCCCATTTCTTGATTCTTGCTAGTATTTCCTATACAATTGGGATTATATTCAGGAAGTCTCTGTGCCTATGACTGTAAGGCTTTTTATTATATTTTCTATCCGCAGTTTTAATGTTTCAGGCACTACATAAAAGGTTTGGATCCATTTTGAGTTAACATGGATAAAGCCCGATTGTTGATTCAAGATGTCATTTCTTGTGAAACATGCATTCTATTGAGATAGTCCTTGTTCACACGTACATCTTCAAAGGTTTTACCTATTTTATCTCCCAGCAGGTTTAATGTTTCCATTTTAATATATGAGTCTCTGATCCATTTTGATTTGATTTCAACAAAGAGTGAAGGGTGGGTATAATTCATTTCTAGACAAAAGGTTAAAGAGTTTATCTTTTCTCCAGGGTATAATTTTAGCCTCTTTGTAGAAGACTGAGGATGCCTGGGGTTGTCTCTGTATCCTCAGTTCTGTTTCAGTGGTCCACATGTCTGTTTTTGTGCCAGAACCATATGTTTGAAAAAAATCACTGTTGCATTGAAATATAACTTGATATCAGGAATTGTGATTCTTCATGATTTTGTCTTGTTTTTCAAGATTACTCTGGTTATTCTGGAACTCTTCTAGTTACATATAAGATTTAGGATTTTTTCTAATTCTATGGAAAATGGTGTTTACATTTTAGTTGAAATTGCATTAAATTTTTATATCAGTTTTGGTAGTATGGCCTTTTGACAATATTGGTTCTGCTTATTCAGGCTCATGGGATATCTCCCCATTTTCTCATGTCCACTTCAATTTCTTATTTCAAGATGCTAGAGTTTTCATTGTAGAAGTCTGTCATTTTCTTCTTTCTAGGTATTTAATTTTTTTGTTTTCTTTTCTACCTTATTTGTAGCCATTGGCCATTCAATAATGTATTATTTTTCTCCAGGTCTTTGCAGTAGTTTTTGGTAGTTTCTCTGTTGATTTCTGGTTTCATTTTGCTACGATCTGAAAAGATGAATTATTTCAGATAAAAGAATTAAATAATTATTATTAATAAAGAATTATTTCAATTCCATTATATTTATTTAAGCATGCCTTTATGGCCTAGTGTATGGTTTATTTTGGAAAAGTCCCATGTACTCCTGAGAAAAATTACATTCTGTTGATTTTGAATGAAACACTCTACAGATATCAGTTAAATCCATTTGTTCTGTGATGTTCTTCAGCTTAAGGAATCAGGATATGAAAAGGATTCTGGGAAATGTCGTCACTAAAGGAGTATTTTCAATGTGATGACCGTTGTGTTTCCTCATAACTGATTGTAAGGCCTTCTCAAACCCACCCATGCATTTAGCAGAATTGCTGCATTTAGTGAATCTAGTGCAGAGCTTTTTTTAGCCTGTGTTTCTGCTTAACTGTCTTGTTTTGTGCCTCAGGCAGGTTTTTTTTTTTTTTTTTTAGGAACATACTTGTACATGTTTCTTTTTCCTTGGTGTTTTGCCTCTTGGAAGAATTTGGAAGTTATAAGGTTGCTATTTTTATGAGGTCTGAGATTAAAAATTTATTTGAATCATTTTTCATATTGACAATGAATGTTTTAAAATTAATTCTAATAAATTATCATTTATCAATCTCAACATTTTTATTTTATTATAAATTGTCTCTTATACAGGGTGCATCTACATAGGCCATACTTCCATTTTTAATATAAATCATTATCCTATTTGCTCAAAACCTTGTTAAGACTTAAGTCTTAATAAGTGGGATGACAATTAGAGCTGAACAATGTAAGCAAGCACCATGACTCAGCATTTTCACTACTCGGTATATAACCATTCAAAATGAGTGCTGCTGCTCAATAAAGTCATGTGTGGGAATGCTCTTAACGTCTCATTATAGAGAAATGTAACTGCCTAAACGTTAACACACACACATAAAATAAATTTTTTGTGTAACTAAGAGTTGGGTTTGTTCATTACCAGATCATAACCTGGCCTACTTTTTTTTTATCAGATCATAACCTGGCCTACTTTTTTTATAGTAACATTTTTTCCCAAATATTTCATCCAATATTACTAATTACAAACTTTGTTCTTGATTGAGAAGAATGAAAAACATACAAACAAATAATATCCATCAGCTAAGAAAGGAAATGGTTAATTGAATTAACATACATGCATACTATAAGATAATATTATTACTGAGCTATGATATTGTTAATATCACACAGGAGAAGTACCACTTTCCTGGGGAAAATTTAGGAGTCCTTTATTAGGCTGCGACTGAGAATGGGCTCGTGCCTCAAAGAATTCTCAGTACTGAAGTGGGGATTTGGTTTATAAACGCAAAAGCCACAAGAATGGTGGAGGATTACAAGAACAAAAGGGAAGGGGTGTAGGCTGGGGAGTTGAGAAACAGAATTAAATGATAATAAGATAGCAGGGATTCAAAATTTAATTTATGACGTATGCCCGATCCGGGGTTTTCCTACAGCAGTCTGGGGTCAGGTGTCAGCAGAGTGAGTCACTGGGTCACTGAGGCAGCTACTCAGGAAAGGGCAGAGAAGACATCGGGGAAGTCTAAAATGGCAGAGCTCTTGTCACTTCAATATAGAACAACAAGAAAAGAATGAACTACTGGTGTTTACCACAAAATACGTGGTTTTTGTAATGTTAAGTTAAAGCTATTATATGCACTAGATTAAAACTTATATGATTTTAATTGGATGATGTTGAAATGAGTGTAAAACTAAGGATTGTATAGGTTAGAAGATCACTAATTCTTTTGAAGGAAGAAGAAAGCTTTCTATGGGGTTGAAAATTATCTGTATCTTGAACCGAGTAATTATTTCATTCATGTGTACAAATGAAGAAACGTAAAGAGATAGATATTTAAAATTTATGTACTAAAGAAGAGGATTTCAGAATTTTTACAAATCCATGGAAACTATGGAGCATTCTCTTGAATGATCAAGAGTCAATGAAGACATAAAAAGATAAATTTAAATTTTTCTTGATATATATGAGAATGTTCATAACCCAAACCGCGTGAGATCTAGCAAAAGCACTATTGACAGGGAGGTTTATACCAATAAGTGTCTTCGTTCAACAAATAGATTTCAAATAAACCTCCTAGTGACACAGTTCAAGAAAATAGAAAAGTACAAACACACCAAACTCAAGTTTAGTGGAAGGAAAAGAGTAACAAAGACCAGAAGTGTGAAAACTAAACAGACAAAACAAAATATAGATCAACAAAATGAAGTTTTACTTTTGAACAGTTAAACATAATTGACAAAACTTTAGCTAGACTAATCAGAAAAGGAGGAGAATTCCCAAATAAAAAGATGTTATAGTTGATACCACAGAAGCACAAAAGATCATTAGTGACCATTATAAATGAGCGTATGCACGCAAATTGGAAAACCTAGGAGGAATGGGCAAACCTTTGACCACTTACAAGCTACTCAAATTGTCCTTGTAAGGACACTGGAAGCCTAAGGAACAGTGAGTAGTAAGACTGAAATAGTGATTTTAAAAATAGTTCCAACTCAGAAAAGCCCAGAACAGATGGTTTCACTGATGAATTTTACCAAGATTTAAAAAGGAACTAGCATCAACTCTTCTCAAACATTTTTAGTGTACTGAAAGAGAGGAAATCCTTTCAGACTCATTCTAGCAGGCCAGCACCAGCCTGGTATGAACATCGGGAAAGAACATGGTAAAACTCAAGAACAATGCAGACCTATCCTTTGTGAGCATAGTTTCAAAAATTCTTATGAATATAGTTGAAAAATTCTTGACAAAAAGTAGCAAATCAGTTATAACAGCATGCGAAAAGCTTGTACAAGAAGCTAGGGATGTGGTTCAGTGGTACAGCACCTTTTTAGCATGCATGATGCCCACTCTCAATGGAAAGCACCGGAAAGAAGAGAGAGGAAGAGAGAGGGGGGAAGGGAGAGAAGAAACTGTACATTGTGCTCAAATGGGACTTACCTCAAGGATGCAAGGATGGTTACAATAGAGAATGAAAATAAAAACTAAATAATCATCACAATAGATGCAGAAAAACTCAATAAAATTCAAAGCTTCATGGTTAAACAAAGCCTCAAAAACTTAGATACAGAAGGGATGTACTCCACCACACAAAAAACTATGACAAACACACAGCCTACATCATTTGACATGGGGAAAAGCTGAAGTCATTTTTATTAAAATCAGGAACAAGGCAAGAATGTCTACTTTCGTTATTACTTAATATAGAATTGAAAGTTTTAGCCAGAGCAATAAGGGAGGAGAAAGACTCTGCAAACAGGGAAGAAAGAAGTTAAGTTATTCCTATTTGCAACATGAGTTTAGCAAATATACAAAAGACTTAAAAGCTTATAAAATATTTTAAGAACTGAACTAATAAATCCAGTAAGAGTACAGGATGTAAAATCTGTAGCTATTTTCTATAACAATAACAAAATTTCTGAAAGACTAGGAAAGCAATCCCATTTAGAATATACACAATAATAAAATATAAAATAAGTAGCTAAGCATCAACAGAATCATGGCAGAGAATGCTATCTACATTGAAAATTATAAAACACTGATGAAATAAACTGTAGAGGACACAGAAATTTTGGAAAGACATCACATGTTCATGGATTGGGATAACTTCTGTTATTAAAATGTCCACTCTACACAAAGCAATTTATAGATTCAGGGTGACTCCAATATAAATACACTGATGTTCTTCAAAGAAATAGATAACATATTTATAAATATTTATAGATCCATAAATCCCATATTTCCACAGCAATTTGGACAGAAAGAATGAAGGCATCAGTGTGAATAGAAATAGCAGTCTCTGCTGCCCGTCTCGTTCTCCCCAATACTGTATCTTTGTCCAGTGATTCTGGCTACAATAGTACTCTAAGAACATCTGCAATTCCCTGAGCTTTGATGGCCTAATAAAAGTGGTGTCCTATATGCAGACAAGCCTGTCTCGTTTGGACCTGGGCCACCTCATCCACCATTTCTTGTTGCACCTGGAGCACATGGAGCCCAGTGAGGCAGAGCACGAGTGAAGAGAACTGAGGGAGAGGTGATGCCCATGAGTTTATAAGCTAAGGACAGAGTAGCCTGTACTATGAGGAGGCTCTCGAGTTCAGTATCAGGCCAGGAGTAAAGAATAGATCCAGCCCACCATCTTGGTAGACTGTTGTCTGAGAAGACTGCCTGGAGGCAGATGTTTTTCCTCTGGTGTTCTCCAAAAGGCAGTGTAGCGCCAGCTCTAGCTCTACAACCAGCTTCAGAGTAGAGCCAACTTCCTTGCCAGGTCCAGCATCAACACCAGAACCAGAGTAAACTTCAGAGCTGAAGTTATTATCAATCCTACTACCAGCTTCCTCAATAGATCAATTTCTAGTATTAACAGCTGAGCTGCTAACTCAACTTGAAGCTAGCAGTAGATTCAAACTAGAACTAGCATCAGATCTATCACTTGCTAAGAAGCTAAAACCAGTCATAGTGTAAGTTATATTTCTAATGCCAAAACTAGAGACACCTGTAGAAGTACAGCCTACTGAATTGATTCACTTCACTAAGCACAATCATCTGAAGTTGCATCCACTTATCTACAAATGTCTGAAATCTATCATCTTTATGGAAGAAAAGTACCACATGTTTTGTATCTACTAGTCTGTTGATAAGTGTTTAGGCATTTTCCACAATTTAGCTCTTATTGGTTTTGCTACTATAACCATGTAATATGGTGCTTTTACTGCTATGGAAAGATACCCAGAAGAGGAATTGCTGGGTCAAATGGACTGTGCACTGTTTTAGTTACTTATTCATCACTGGGGCAAAATACCCTACATCCATAACTTAAGTGAGGAAAGATTTCTTTAGCTCACAGTTTCAGAAGCTGTCACACAGTCAGTTCATGGGCAGTCAGCAATGGCGGAAGCACATGGAAGAGACTGGAGAGCTGCTCATCTCATTGCAGACAGAAAACCAAGTCAGGAAGGAGCCGAGCCAACGCCTGAAGACTCAGGCAAGGCTGGAAGTAACCACGACGAAGTTTCTTTCTTTTTGCTTTAATTACTTAAACCTGCCAGTTGCACCCCCATCCCAACTTCCTGGCCCAGAAGTCAGCAGCACATACCTAAAAGCTTTGCGTTGGGCAACCCTCAATTTCAACAAGTCGACACACTATTTCTAGGTCAAACCTCAAACATCTGCGTCTTTTGTCCAGGTCCTACCGGTAACACACAGTTCCAAATACATGAGGCTTGAGGGGACACTCAAGATTCAAACCATAGCATCTACTTTCAGTTTTTTGAGGAATCTCCATACTAGTTTTCATAGTGGTTGTACCAATTTACGGTCCCATTAGCAATGTAAAAGGGTTCCTTTTCCCCACACCCAAATATGGTCTTTTGAGCTTTTGAGAGAAGCCATTCTCACTGAGGTAAAAAAGACAAAGAGAGGGAGCACATCCTAGTTTTGATCTTAATTGTCTCCCAGAGCCGCATGTGTTTAGAAGGGACAGGTCACTCGGCCTCATTTTCCCATAGCTCTATTGCTATGGATTGTAGATTACGTAACATTGAGAACTCTATCTCTGCTATAGAGATTCTTCAATTAGATATTTCTTTATTTAAAATTTTCTCAAGCTTATTTAGATTTTAATATTTATGCCTGGTTTTAGCCTACTCAGCTATTAATTTTGGGAGTCTTCTCAATGATCAACCTTCAGTTGGTTACCTGATCCCCTCAGTTGTTCAGTGAAAGAGAAACAGATTACAGTAGTGTATGTGGTCTGAGAACAAGTATTTATTGGCTTATATTGGATATCAAGATAAATATGTATGCCACCATCCACAACATGATTGAAGATTCAGAATGATACTGTATCTAAGACCAATTAATATTTGGCTGAATATGATAACCAATTTCATACTACGACTCCTATATCCTTAACATTAAAAGGCACAGTCTACACCATCAATATATCTAAATATGATTTTGCTTACTTACTGAAAGGTTCCAGTAATGCTGTTACTATCTCACCATCAACAATAATATAGGACTCTATTGTTGCTTACCTTGGCTAAACCAAACCACCCGCAATGATCAGCCCTTGCTAGGCTCCAACTACTATACCCCTTTTAATAGTGGGACATATCTCAATACTATAACTTAATACACACTTGTTATTGATGTATTGTAACAAGTTAGCAGCTGACACAAGTATTCTACTATTACTGTTAGAAATGTGATCCATACTAGTAATGGAGGTGTGTAACAGATTGTCTAGTAACTTGTTAAAGGAATTTGTTATAGGCAACATGATATTATTTTTGATAATACGAAAAAATCTACCTTAATGTCCCATGTCTAAATACAGAGTGTAAAATTATTGATTCCCAACACGCCAAGCTATAGGCTGTGAGTTATCAATACTGTTAATTGGAGTGATGGGGTAGTGAGAGAGTAGACTGAGACGGAGGGCTAACTTTGATAGTGTAATAGAAACCCAGAGAGTAGATGTAAGATGCAGGAGAGCAAGACAGAACTCCAACTTCAGATCCAAAGAAAGTGGATACACGCAGGCAATAGAGACAAAGCTGTGAAGAAACAAGAATTATGATGAAATAAGAGTGTTTCCAGAATCTTTAGATCAGTTTTTCAGAGAAAGGTATAAAAATCTACACAAGAAAGAAAAAAAAATGCTAAAACTAACAAATAACGAAAACAGTAATGAAGAAAAGAAAAACTCAGAAACAATATAATTTCGATATACCTACAAAGGACCATTCAAGCGAGACCAAAGTTCCACCCCCGGAAATTTCCTGTTTTATTTGCATGGGAATTCTCTATGCCACAGCCGTGTGATCTTGCTACCAAGGATGTGTGAATGGCACCGGTTCTTTCTCTTCTTGTGTCTCAGTCTGCAAAAATGTACTACTCAAAAGTGTCTCCTGAAGCTCCTCTGAAGTTGGGGTGAGAAAAAAGGCCTGCTGGATTCTGCACGGCTGGCAGGCACGAGGGCCCTTGTCTAAAGGCGCTTATCTTGCCCTCCCCTGCGCACACCACCGTCAGGTGATCTGGCTCTTCTCACACCTGTACTTTGGGGATAGGAAGATGAGACATCTGACTTCGGGGCCCTTTCTCATTGGGCTCAAATCCTTCAGTAGGATCCCAATCTTGTTTTCTTCCTCTGATGCCAGTACTCTTCCCTCCCTGTCAGCAGCAAGGAAGGTCCCTGAATTCCCCGCAATGTGACTTGACAATAAGTAGAAGGTGAAACACTGAATGGTCCCTCTGATATGAGAGACCCAGATCACAACTCCTATGGAACTTAAGACGAAAGACAAAGTGAAAGAGGGGAGTAGGGTGGGGGAGGAGGGAGGGAGGGGTGGGTAGGGGGAGGGACAAAAGGAGAGTGGGAAAGTCCTTGTCACCTTGACAAGATACGTATGTGCACAAAATGCTCAACTTCATTGTAAACCTTGAATTTTGCACGTATACATATCAATAAAAAGTGGGGGGAAAACCTGTTATCTGGGAGAGCTCGTGAACTTCTGAATCACCTCTCCGGGACCACTGAGAAGGCCATGATTCCTGCACCCTGCTTTCAGTCCACAGTCTTTGAACTCTGAGGCCTTGCAGCTGCAAGCACTTCCTGGTTTCCACAACTGTATGAGTGGACTTTGGCATGCTGCGGCCAACGGCATTTTTTATCTATGTGCACAGCCTCAAGATAGTCTGGAACCTTCTTGGATGTCTTGCTGGCTGCAATACTTCCATGGCACTACTAACTCCGCTAATCTTATTTGAATATGTCTTGGTTTTGTTATTTCCTTATATTTGAGTATAGTTCAAGATTTAAGAGAAACTTTGTGGGGAAGAGGCTATAAATGAAAATTTTACTGGAAAAGTTTCTGGTTCATGTGGAAATAGTGTTTTTCATTGTTACGTCAGACAGATCCTTTATCTTACATTGTTTAATCAAATGGGAAACTTTGCAGAGTCATACATTCTTTTAAAATCTCCATGCATGGAGGGGTCAATTATCACTATTATTTTTTGCAACAGTAAGGATTAGACCCAAGGCCTTCACACTGAATTACATCAAAGCCATTTTTAATTTCTTTATTTTGAGACAAAGGCTCTAAGTTGGCCAGGCTGGGCTTTAATTCTGATTTTCTTGCCTCGGTCTCCTAGAGTGCTGGAATTACAGGTATGTATCACCAATTTCTTTTCAGAAGGAAGTTTTGGCTTCTAGGAAATCAAGGAAGGCAATTGTAATATTACCACCAGGGCGACAGATGATCAGCAATGTGACCTACAAATTTCTGAAATCTTAATATCTAATAGAATTTCTTCACTTAAATATTAGTGTACTTACAGGTCGATGTTAATATAAACAGAACTAGATAATAATATTCAAAACTATTCAAACATCTTTACCTTAAAAATGAGCACACAATATTCATTTCCTGTCAAGCTTTCACTTAATGGAGCTGGAGATGTTTGGAATGATTTGAGGATCAGCGTTGTAAGGAGCTGAGTGGAAATCTTACACGGATGGACACTTTGTGGTATTGTGAAAACTTTGCATCAATAGAATACCAGCGCTGTTGTTTTGGGGCAGGATTGTATTCCCCAGGTCCAGTGGTGATGATGAGCTAAAAGTTCACTCACTCTCTGATCCACAGTGTGAAGATATTAGAACATTTCTGGTATTCTTGAATTACCATATAACTCTCAACCTTCAGCTTAGTTTAGTATGGACTCTGAGTCACATTTTCTCCAAGGTAAACAGAGAAGACAAAAGTTTTATGAACTGTCAAGATCCTAAGGGCTGTTCTGTGGTTATTATCATTATCCCGCCAAGACTGAATTCTCCAAAGTCTATTTAAATATGTAGTTCTTCCCCCAAGGGTGCTAAAGGCAAAGAAGCAATTATGTCATGTTTGTTTTTAATTTGGAACCGGGTTTGGATTGCCCTCTGAATCCGATTCATGGTTTGTGAAATTGGAGCTCATACTGACTTCTCAGGAGCTGTGAGCAAGTGAGTATATATATATCCATCTTGTTTTGTTCTGAACTGATAAGTCTTCTGTCTCAATAGAACTTCGAGCTTCTCAAAGACTCCACCTGTTGCACAGTGTCTCATGTCTTCTAGAGAGAAATGAAGAATGTTCCTATGACATGTAACTGAAGGTATCTGAGCTCATCAGCGAAGGAACATGTCAGAACAGCAGTAGAATTTACATTCAGTAGTAAGATTGAATAGGGGTGTGTTTGTGTGTACGTGTGTGTATTCAGTGTGTGATACTGATCCTTAGATTCCACCTCTCCTCACATCACAATTTGGCAGACAGCTGTATGCAATTTATCTTGAACTGAGTATCCAAATTCTGAGATGACAGGACACAATGAAATCTCCATGTAGGATAATTTATATCTTCTCAGACTTCTTCAATCTTGTTGGGTTTCTTCTGAATTTTATATGAGATTTTTATAATTTTGTTATCTGTATTGCCAGAATACAATTACAGACAGGTGTTATTTTGTATCTAAACTATTGCAATAACTTCTTATTTAGTTTTTTTTTTTTTTTTTTTGCTGACACTCTTGCCTTGGTGTTAACTGATTTCTACTCAACAGAAAGTAGAATGTTTAAAATGTTTAGTCACTATATTTAAACCTTTCCTTAAGCATACTGTTTCTCTTAGACTAGAATTGAAATAGTCGATTATAGCAGAAAAAGCCTTATACATTGTCACTTGTTAGACATTCTCCAGCCCCACGTGTTTCCCAGACTGAGCGTGCATTGAACTTTCCGTTTTTCTAATGCACTAATCCAGTACTCTCCAAACATTTAATTAGGGTGCCCATTTTAATAGTTTTCATAAAACTGATTCTTGTGGTCTCAGGGAAAATAATCTTATATTCCTCTTTTAGAGAATGTGTAAGGACACTCTCTTTCTCCACTTAGCTTTTTATAATTTTACTGTCTACAAAATTTTGAAGACATTCCATTTCTAAGAATTCATCCTGCAAATATATACATTCTCTCATCTTGGTATAATTCTTGGAAATAGAACATTAACCAAAGTGTGTTTCAGATATTAATAGTGGCAAACAAATCATTTACTAGTCTTAATTAATTGGATACTGACTTGGCCTAATTGCCTTCCTCAGGTTTCCATCATGGGTACGTGTAGTTCTTAAATTAAAACCTGGTTTGAATTGATAATTATTTAGATGTTTTATGGCTTCCCCAAAAGATGTTGAACTGGTTTTTAAATGGACAATTATGCCGGTTGTGCACATCACAACAAGTTTGTGGCAAAAAATAAAATATTGAAGTTAAAAGTGCATATAACTCACTAGTTCCAAACTTATTATGTAGTAGTCATGATGATTTCCGATTCTCTCACACATCTGTCTCCTCCCGCATCTCCAGAAGAATATGCAAAGGGGTAATCAGAGCAGTGCGACTGAGTTCATCCTCCTGGGGCTGCCCATCCGGAAGGAGGAGCAAGGCCTGTACTACGCCCTGTTCCTGGCCGTGTACCTGACCACGCTGCTGGGGAACCTGCTCATCGCCCTGCTCATCCGGCTGGACTCCCGCCTGCACACCCCCATGTACTTCTTCCTCAGCCACCTGGCTCTCACCGACATCTCCTTCTCATCGGTCACAGCTCCCAAGATGCTCATGAATATGCTGACCCACAGCCAGTCCATCTCCTATGCTGGGTGCATTTCTCAGGTATATTTTTTCTTATTTTTTGCAGATCTTGACAGTTTTCTCCTCACCTCAATGGCATATGACAGATACGTGGCCATCTGCCACCCTCTGCACTACACCAGAATCATGAGTCAAAGCCTCTGCTGCCTGCTAGTCACTGCATCCTGGCTCTTATCCTGTGGCGGCGCCCTCGTGCACACCCTCCTGTTGGCCAGGCTGTCTTCATTTAGAGACAACACTGTCCACCATTTCTTCTGTGACCTCTCTGCCTTACTCAAGCTGTCCAGCTCAGACACCACCATCAATGATCTGGTCGTTCTCATTGTAGGATCAATGGTCATCACTCTGCCATTTGTATGTATTCTGGTGTCTTATGGTCACATCGGGGCTACCATCCTGAGGTCACCTTCAATCAAGGGGATCTGCAAAGCTTTGTCCACATGTGGTTCTCACCTGTCTGTGGTTTCTCTGTATTATGGAGCAATTATTGGATTATATTTTATCCCCTCCTCCAATGACACTAATGACAAGGATGTCATTGTGTCAGTGTTGTACACTCTGGTCACACCCATGCTCAATCCCTTCATCTACAGTCTGAGGAATCGAGATATGAAAGGAGCTTTGAGAAATCTCTTCAGTAGAGTAACATTTTCACTGTGATGAAGATTGTCCTTCCTATTAATGATGCTGAAAAGTCTAAAAATCCACACATGCATCATTTCCCTTCTGAACTATTGTTTCTTGGCAAATTTTGATTGGCACTCAGATTTCGGTATATATTTCAATTTGTGTGTAGTATTAGTCTTTATTCAATTGTCTTGTTAATCTTCAGAACCTTGTGAAAGGACTTTACAAACATCCCCCTCCTTTTATAAGTATTCTTTAGTATGAGTCCTACTATAACTACAGCTTCTAGCCCTTTTCTTCCCCATGGGGACAGTTTATTGCCTTTTGTAACAAAGATTTTTCTTTTGTCAGGTTACTAAAACATTCGCTCTGATAGGCTCATGATTTTAGTTTGCATTTTATTTTGTAATATCCTTGAAATTTATTTTTGTAAGTAACCATCATGAGAAATTTATACTTTTAAAATATAATTTTAAGCTACAGCAAAAATGTGTATATTTACAACACACTGTGTAATAACTGGACTTTTAATGATATAAATGTGCATATTAAGATAAAATATCTATTTTCTCAGATGTTTTTCACTTCTTTGTGATTAACATGTAGGAATCCTTTTTTCTGTCATTCTTGAAATATGTTGTATTTTATAATTATTTATAGTGACCGGCTGTGAGAAATAGAACACCAGTCCTTATTTAGTGTTCATAACCCTACATTTCCCCATCCATCTGGCCCCTACTCTCTGCACTGTTTGTAATTTTGTATACATTGTCCATTTTAAGTTGTGTTAGGGATGATAACTTGCCACACAACTCTTTTCTCCAAGGGAGAGGGCCTCGTCACAAATTGAAATGAGCTGACGTTTTTTTGGAAAAGATCAAGAAAATTGTCCCACTAGAATGAATCCAGGACCCAAGTGATGAACAGGAATTTCACTGGTGTCATGTAGGTCCCAGGAAGGTTGGTGAGTGGGAGGCAGGGCAGTGGGAGCAGAAAGGTTTAAAAGTATCTTGGAGTGGGGCTGAGTAGGTATTCAGTCTATTTTCATCAAGGGGCTCAGCTTCTGGGGTTGAAGAACGGTCAGAGTGCCAGTGCAAGCAACCTGAACTGGATTCAGGCAGGCTATTGTAATAGTTAATCGAGCTATAATTTATTATGAGATAAAAAAGTTATGTCCTTGCCAAAATATATTAATGAAGACTCTACATTCCCATGTAAACAGTTTTGTCTTCTGTCCTGAAAACAGCCTCTTTTCAGAAAAAGACATTTAATTTCATTGACATGAGCTGATTACTGGGATACATTTTTTGGTATTTATTATTTTCTCTGTAGGTAGTATGTACTATAAAAGGAGAAATTCAAAAAGTGCCATTAAGTTAGTAATAGTTGGAGTGGAATTCAAGCTACTCCAGCTGTGAGGTCAAATGCTGAGATCTATAAACCAAGTGAGTATTTTTCAAATTTGACTTTATTGTTACACATTTTAGAGGAAATTTCACTCTGATCTGTATAAGAATATTATGTAACTAACAAAATAACTTACAAAAGGAGCATATATGATTCTACAGTTTAAATGTATGTGCATACCATGTATTGTGGCTATATATGTGTATTTTTGCATATAAGTGTCACACATGATCATATTTTAAATAATAACACTTAAAGAGATACACACTTAACCTCTATGGGGGGTGAAGCTAACATGGTGATGGTGAAGGATCATTTTGTCAGTGGCTCTGCATTATTAATCTCTATCAATTGGAAGATAGGGATTAATAAAGGAATTTCCTTCATAGCCTAGCCTATAGGCAGAGGATCTGTTGGACTTGATTGGAGAACAAAGGACCCAGGAAACAAGCAGAAAGATTTGGGCAGGGCCTAATGGGCAGACTTGGAGCTGCGTGTGCGTGTGTGTGTGGGGTGGGGGGGAGTGGGCTGAGCCAGCCAGAAGACTGCAAACAGGGAGTGCTGGTATGTATTAAGTTAACCATTGATATTTATGCCCTCCCACTGCTAAAGGGGGCATAGTGGATGAAGCCTACTCAGGGCTTTTTGGAAAAGATTTGGGCGGTTTGTTTTAGTCTATGTAAGCAATTTAGAGGACTATTTTATTAGTGATATTGATATAATAATGATTTTAGTGGAATATTTAGATAAGTTGATATTAGGTTTATCTAGATACATACATGAGGATGTATACTGTACATTTTCATGTTACGAGTACAATAGTAGTAGTGTTAAACTGGCTATTAGGGTCGGTCAATAATTTGTTAGTCTTGAATATAAATTTTTGTAAATGTTTATTCAAATTGTGAAGGATGGCGCGAACATCGATCTTGCTTTCCAAAAGGCCAGCAAATACCTGGTCTGTAGGCTGCAAACAATGCTGCGATCTGCTCTTCCTTCACCAAAATATGGTGATTAACCCACTCGAAATTACTTTTGATGAGATTTCTGTTAATTTTCTCTGCCTGTTTTTCAACATTGTTGGATCTGCATATGTGACTGCGTTTCTCCTAAGCTGTTGCAGGGGACAGGTTTGACTAGGACTCAGAAAGATGGGAGAAGCCTGGTGTGGATGAGGATTTAGTAGAGGAGGTCCTCCAGGTGATAGTTTATGGTATGTGGAGAAGTGTAGCCATTATTTCCCAAGTCCAAGATATCCCTTTCCTCATACTGCATAAGCACATGAGAAATCTCATGGTATTGAACTGAACTTTTGAAAGAAGATCCCCATGCATATAGGCAAAGGGAGAGGTGCCAGTGGCGTTCTTACGGTTGGAGAAGGACTTTTTGTCAATCTTTTTTATTTTCCAGGAGAAAAATCAGGTCAACTGCAGCATGATCAAGAGAGAGACAGATAATCAACCATGATCTACAAAAATATGTTTGAAATGTAAATATCTGACAGAACACAATGGGACATCATGCTGCCATAATAAAGATAGATATGAAGCAGTTGGAAGAAAATGAGGCCATCTGGAGTTAATAACGGTCAGCGAAATGGACCAGACACAAAAGACTGACTATCAATAAGTGTCCCTCTTATGAAATTCACAAAACTAATTGCACAAAAGATCCCAGTGTAAGAGAAAGGGTAGGAAGAGGGTGATACACGGCTAGAAAAAGGGAAAAATCTCTGAGAGTGGGCAAGGGTAAAAAGGAGGGAAAAGGAGGCCCAAAGTGGTGTAGCTGGTCTTTGTCTCCCTAAGCCGTATATTTTCAATGTCTTATTAAACCCAAGTATAGAATAATACTGATAGTGATAATAAAAATAAAAATGATGTCTGACAAAGTCTCTTCCCTGAAGTAGCACTTGCAGCTATGGTTTGATTTTAACACAGTTAGAGCAAATTAATAATCCTCATAAATATTCACACATCTTCACCTTGAGTAATGAGCACATAGCACTCTTTTCTTAGCGGAACTTGAGTAAATGGTAGTGGGGATCACGGGATAGATCTGGGACCACTCTTCCAGGGAGTTGCATGATCACCCTATGGTATCATGAGAAGCTTACACGAGTACATGGCGTCAAAGCTTTTGATCAGAGACTGAGGTTTATGGGAACTGCATTTCATTCGGGTCTGGAAGGGAAGAGTAGATGGAGATTTGCTCACTCGTGCTTCACAGACTAGAGACAGTAGAGTGTCCCTGATATCCTTGACCTAGCACGAATTTCAGAAGCAGGAGACAGTGGTTGGCATCCTCAAACCTCAGCTTGGTTTGTCACGAACTCTGAGTCACGTTTCCCCCGGTGTAAACTGAAAAAGGAAAAAAAAAAACCTGTGAGTCCCCCAGTTCCTAACAAATGAATCGCGGTTACCGTCACTATTCCTCCAAGAGTGAGCTCCCTTGTGTCGCCTCCAGGGATAGCTCTTCTCCCAAGGGAGCCAAAGACAGCAAGGTAATTGCATCACATTTATCTCTAATTTAGAATTGGAAATGGAGGAATTGCCCCCAGGTCCTCTTCATGGTTAAAACTCACAGTGATTTCTTGGGAGTTGAACACACACACACACACACACACACACACACACACACACACACACACACCTTGTTTCTCCTGATCTGATATCTCCCCTGCCCATCACAGGGAACTATGGAAATTCGAGCTACACAGACTTCCACCTGTTTTCACGTATCCTGCTTTGCTGTTAAAGGTATCTGTGCTTATCATCTAAGTGAGCATATCATCAGATCAGAGCAGATATAACATTTACATTCCTTCTCTCTCTCGGTCTCTCTCCCTTTCCCTCTCCGTGTGTGTGTCTAGTAGTATGTGCTATTGATCCCTAGACCCCAACCCTCCCTACACTGTACTGTCAGCTCAAAGCACAATAATTATCCTGATTTGAATATCCAGATTTTGAGATTATAAGACAAAACCAAATAGCTATGAAAAATGTTTATCTCAAATTAAACTCCTATCTCATTTTTTGAGAGAAAGATGGGAAAAATACCTGCTTTTTCTTATATTTAATTCCAATTAAGCCTGTTAGATATTCCATTTTTTTCAAATCTCTGTTACCACAATTCAAGCTGTGATTTTGCATCCAAATTTGTGCAGTAACCTTATATTCAGATTTCAGCTGACATTCTTGCTTTCCAGTAAAGCAATCTTTGCCTAGCTGCTCCCAAGCCATCTGAAATTTTAAGTATCTTCTTTACTGTAATATTTTCTTGAGTGTACTATTGCTGTAAAAAGCCTTTGAAACCTTGTATCACAGCATAAAAATTCTCATATACTGTGGTTCCTTGATAATTCTTCTTTAATACCATATCTTACCCAAATAAACAACAGTGTGAAATTTTCTTTCTTCTTGAGAAAATTTCTCAGAGGCTTGATCTCTCCAGAGAGTTCACTGAAGGGCTAGTTTTAATAATCATTATATATATTATAAGACAGGTTCATCTATTCAGGGTTTCTTTTTAAAAGAAGTCACAGGAAACAAGGAAGTGGACTTTGTGGAGGGAGGAAGGGACTCGAAATCAGGGAGAGGAGAGCAGAGAAAGCAAAGGGAAGTGAAAATTACCGTGAGGCAACATGCACAAGTCATTTTCCCAGATGAATGATGTCGTACATCACTAACACATACTAATTTTTAAAAATAGGAACTCAAAGTAGAATTCCTCATCACCTTGTTGTCTTGTAATTTGACAATCTTCCAAATCCATGAGTTCACATTTCTCTAAATCCACTTCTAAGAAATTATCATATATGGATAGGTAGGGAGATAGATGTTGATATATTGAATATGATATATTCTTAGAAATGCTAGTGTGCCATAGTATGGCACAAGAAAAATGTTTTTTATTGTAATACTGTGAGAGATTACAAAATATTAGAAACTATCTAGATATCTAACAGTTCTCTACTTTCTATTTTCATTGTGATAAATAGATTATTCCTAACATGATAATATGTAACATAGCTGACTTTAACAAGATCACATTAACAGGATTTTGGTGGTAATGGGTCAAAGAACATAAAAATTTTAAAGATAATTTAAATCAAGTTGGGAGACTTTATACATTAACAAAAACTTTCGTTAACCCTAAAAGTAAGTGACAACTTAGCTAGTGAGATACCTCTACCCCTCTCAATGACATCTCAATTTGAAAGTCTTTATGTAGAATATGGCTGGTATTTCTAAGTAGATAGAATTTTATATTATTGTGCATTTCTTTACATGGAAAGGGCTAAGTAACCTGAAGAAGAAAAGAGAAGAATGATAGGATTAGATACACATAAGAAAGTTTAGAAACAGGACAAAAATATCAGTTAAGAATCAGTGGCACAAAATTGGCACAAAACAAGAGAAGATAAAAATGATTAAGATGCAATATGTGTATGCATTAATTATCCAAGATTAATTTAAATATTATGTAATAATTTATAAAAATGAATAATTATGTGGAAAAAAGTAGAAAGTACTTGTTTATGCTGTTCCAACAAATAGAACGTCTTTGGCAGAACCAAGAGGAGACTAGGCCAAGTTAAGCAGTTTCCACTACACTAAGGACTTGAATATGATGATTTACTTTGAGTTTCAACTGCTATGGAAAGCAATTTGGAGATATTTTAGAAAGCTTACAATAGAAATCTCATTTGACTCAGCTACAGCTCTACTGAGCATTTTCCCAAAGAGCTGAAGTCATCGTGTCACAGGGACACAGCATATCCATGCTTACAGTGGCACAATTCATAGTAGATAAATCCTGAAAACAGCCTACCCTGCCATCAACAGAAAGTGGATGAAGAAAATGTGAAAGCTCCTTTATTCAGTCATAAAGAAAGACAAATGCGAAGTGTTTACAACAAAATATGAATGAACTACAGATTCAATAACATACTAATTACATATAACTTTACATAGAAAAAACCCCTAAATGTCTCTCCAACATTAGAATGTTGGAGATTAGAATTAGAATGTTGTAAATTCCTTGAAAGGATGATGGAACACTAGAAATGCTGAATGGGAAATAATTTTATTAAAGAAAGAACTCATAGATGTATACAACATATGTCATTGTATTTTATGCTATTGACACAGGTTCATGCCCTTAATACTCTTGCTCTGAATTGCCAAGTAAGACATTCCCTCCTCATCTCTAGATTCTGACACTCTCGAGGTCCAACTCATTTCAATGGATTTTCTTACACTGATCCAACCCCTGAAATGAAGCTCTAGCTAGTGTTTGTTTCAGATCCGTGGAGAAGCTGAGTGGTTGATAAGCCAGTAGAGACCGTCTGCTTGCTTCTGTGTTCATTGGTTACTGACTCGGCCTTGCGCCTACTCAGTCTCTGATTCTCTTCACGGATACCTGGCTTCTTCAAGTCGGAACTCAGTCTTATGGTTACTCCAAAAGATGTTTGGTTGTTGTATAGGTTGACCACACCACAATCACATCATTATTGTAGTAAAAAGAATTGAGGTGTTTAGGTTAAAATGTACACCGTGACAGTTTCGATCCATGTGTTTTTGATGCAATAGTCATGTTGACTTCATTCTTTCACTTTTCAGTCTCTTTATTTCACCTCTAGCAGGTAGCGAAGGAGTATGGGCAGGTACAATGAGAGCAGTGCGACTGAGTTCATCCTCCTGGGGCTGCCCATCCGGAAGGAGGAGCAAGGCCTGTACTACGCCCTGTTCCTGGCCGTGTACCTGACCACGCTGCTGGGGAACCTGCTCATCGCCCTGCTCATCCGGCTGGACTCCCGCCTGCACACCCCCATGTACTTCTTCCTCAGCCACCTGGCTCTCACCGACATCTCCTTCTCATCGGTCACAGCTCCCAAGATGCTCATGAATATGCTGACCCACAGCCAGTCCATCTCATATGCTGGGTGTGTTTCCCAGGTATGTTTTTTCTTATTGTTTGGCAGTCTTGACAGCTTCCTTCTCACTTCAATGGCCTATGACAGATATGTGGCCATCTGTTACCCTCTCCACTACAACATTATTATGCACCAGAGCCTGTGCTTCCTGCTAGTAATCATATCCTGGGTCTTATCCTCTGCCAGCGCCCTGGTGCACACTCTCCTCCTGGCCCGTTTGTCTTTCTGTGAAGACAATACTCTGCCCCACTTCTTCTGTGACCTCTCTGCCCTACTTAAGCTGTCTAGCTCAGACACCACAGCCAATGAGCTGGCCATCTTCCCTGTAGGAACCGTGGTCATTACTCTGCCATTCCTATGCATCCTGGCCTCCTATGGCCGCATCGGGGCCACCATCTTGAAAGCTCCTTCAGTCAAGGGGATCTGCAAAGCCTTGTCCACGTGTGGCTCTCACCTGTCTGTGGTTTCTCTGTACTACGGAGCAATCATTGGACTCTATTTTTTCCCCTCACCCAATGACACTAATGATGAGGATGTCATTGTGGCTGTGTTGTACACTCTGGTCACACCCATGCTGAATCCCTTTGTTTACAGTCTGCGGAATCGGGACATAAAAGCAGCTCTGAGCTATCTACTGAGCAGAGGAACGTTTTCAGTGTGATGACCTTTGTCCCTCTTACTAATTGTACATCAGACCTTCTCGATCCTGTACGCGCACCCTGCTGTTTCTAAGCAAATTTTTATTGGCTTTCGTTTTCCAGCCTGTATTTAAACTTGGGTATCAGTTCTATCTGGGTTGTCTTGTTACTTTTGAGAGCCTGGGGAAAGGTGTTTACAAACACCTGCACATAGTCCCTTCTTTTAGTTCTACTGTAGGCACCCCTTTTAACCTTTTTTATGTTTCGTGGGTGTGGTTCACTGACTTTTGTAGCAAAACTTTTTCTATTTTTCTTCAAGTAACCAAAATGTTTGCTCTGATGTGCCCAGGATTTTATTTTCTGTCTTATTTTGTAATATCCTTCAAACTTGTTTTTGCATGCAATCTTCATGAGAAATTTAATTGTAGTTTGTTTTTTAAACATATTTGTTTTTAATTTTTAATTGACAGACAACGTAAGTATGGTACAGAGTTACAGAATACCATGTAATGTTTCCATACATGTATACAATGTATAAGGTTTGTATCAAGATAAAATATCTACTTCCTCAAACATTTTTCATTTTTTGAGGTGAAATTTTAAAAAGTTTTTATTCCATACTTTAAAAAATATATAGTATTTTAATATTAATTTATGGTGATCCTGCTGTGAAGTAAAACACTAAATCTTATTTCTCACCCTTCCTTTCCCTTTCTCCCTCCACAAAATCCCTCTTCTTTCTTCCATTTGTGTCTATTACATATTTTTATAGTTTGGTTTTCTCATATGAGAGAAACCATATAATATTTAATTTTCTGGGTCTGATTCGTTTCACTGAGCATAACGGTTTCAAGTTGCATCCAATTTCCTAAAAATGACTGAATTGTGTTATTCTTAATGGTAAAGTAATACTCCACTGTGTATATATTCCACGTCTTCTTTATCCAGACATCTATACCCGGGCGTATCGGCTTCTTCCAAGGTTTGGCCATTAGTAATTGTCCAGCTATACAAAAGACATTCAATTTTCATCACATCAATCAGATTCCTTAGGCTAAACTTATATCAAAGACTGAATAAATGAATCACTACAGTAAATGAATTTAGATCTATATCACAAAAGTATACCACACGTAAAGCAGTAGACATAACAACACACCTAGCTACTTCAGAATTTCCAGAAATACTCATACAAGAATCTCCAGGCTTAAAAGATAGAAAGAACTACTTGCACTTCCTTCAGCTGCTCATCAGTTCTCCACTACGCTCTTTCCTCTTGAAATGAGCCAATATCTTGCCTCGTCGCAATACTCCGTCACTTTACGTCAGTGGTTTAACACTTCTGTACTCATCCTTCAACTCTGCTGGCTCCAGAACCACATATAAATAAAATGACCACATTTGTTTTGCTACTTTTGTTTTGGCAGTCTATTATTTATATATTCTGATACTCTATTAATATGGTAATTCACTCTTCTGTTTTGCTATGCCTACTTTTTTTTACTTTAAGTACTTTGCTACTATAAACAAATGGTACTTCAAACATTCTTGTCTGTGCATCCAGTAAACCATATCACCCAAATAATTGAATTGTGAGGAAAATGTATATCCAGTGTAACTGCCTGTGCTAATTGTATCTTATGCTGTTTCCCTGCCTGTTGGTGAGGTAAAGCCCCTCAATCTATGCTTTTTGGCTGTTTGTGATGGATGCCTTCTTACCTATTCAAATTCCTGGCCTGTGACATTGTCACTGAATAGCAGCTGCTGCAGGATCTGGTAATCTAGATGTGTCTAAGTGACACATTGTTCTCAGTGGAAGAGAAAGTGTTTCATTTGCTCTCCAGGATATCAAAGAAGCGCATGAGAAATCCCCTCCATTGGATGGAGGCAGATTGCTTGCTGCTCTCAGAGGCGACCGAGTCTGGATCTTGAATTCTTGAACCACACGTAGAGAAAACTCAGCTACCTGAGTAGCTGCCATTGCTATGATGGCTACAGAATGTTTTCAAGGGAAGTACATCATCATGGGTTTTTTTCCTGCCCTTTTTGGGGCTAGATACTATTTCTTTTCTTTATTACACTGTAGATAGTCTAAATAAAATATGTAAATCAACTTTTTTATTCTTTAATTGCAAACAGCTTCAACCATTTAAAAACATTTTTTCTCTCTGCAAGTAGTTTAATATTGATGTGTTTAATGTTAGCTTATCAATTTCTTTTCCCCCCATTTTATTGATATGTATAAGTGCAAAACTTAAGGTTTACAATGAAGTTGGGCATTTTGTGCACATGCGTATCTTGTCAGGGTGACAAGGACTTTCCCACTCTCCTTTTGTCCCTTCCTCTACCCATCCTTCCCTCCCTCCCCACCCTACCCCCCTGTTTCACTTTGTTTTTCCTTTTAATTTCCATAAGAGCTATGATCTGGGTCTCTCATATCAGAGAGACCATTCGACGTTTCACCTTCTGCTTCTGATTCACTTCACTATCAATTTCTGATTGGTATTTTTGACTTTAAAGTGATTCTTTGAGGAATTCACCTTGAAAATGGCAGTAATTCTATTTTCTAGATAATAAATAATGAAAGTGGCACCAAGAAAATTTCAAAGGATGAGAAAGGGTTCACTCATAATACACAGGGAGCAATATTTACGTGAATAAATAGGAGTATCCCAGTGCAATTCCCTGTAGCACAACACGATGCTGTTACTGATGAAACAACACACACACACACACACACACACACCTCAGAACACTGTTCAATTAACAGTTTATATGATCATAAAGAATTCAAAGCATAAGGATGTTTGTGCCTTGGGAGACAAAAGCCAACTGAGGCTCTTGAGTGAAACACGTTCACTTGACTTAATGAGTATTGTGTGGTAAGAAAGCGAGCCAAATGTCGTTAGAAGTTAGAATGAGAACATCAGCAGTATGTGGTTCAATCCCAGTTGGATAGGACCCAGTAACTGAAGAACTTGGAAGATTTTTTTTGCATGTGTGTGTTCATATTGGCTAATAAATCATGTGCTTTATACTATAGTTTCACCAAATATCTGAAAAACATTAAATACATTTTCTGGAGATAGTAGGTGATAATTTTGTATAAGATTTAAAAATTTTTTCTTCAGTCCATGAAAGTCTTTGAAATCCAAAGAACTGGCTATTTTTGGTGTAGCATGAGGTGGAAAATTGTTTTTTCATATCAATAATAAAGAATTTGAAGTCAATTTTGATACTTAGGAAGATTTTTAGAAATAAAATAATAGCATGTATCTTCTCTGGTTATAATCAAACAAAACTAGAAGACAACAGAAATACAAACTTTAGAAATTGTACAAGCACTTGGAAATTAATAGTATTCTCTTTGATGACCAATAGATTAATATAGACACGAAAAGAGAAATTTAAATTTTTGAAACAAATGAAAATGAAAATAATCGATTTCAAAACCTATGGGGTATAGCAAAAGCATTAGTAAGAAGGTAGTTTGTAGCAAGAAGTGCTCTCACGCAAAACTAAAGATTGCAAACAAACAACTGAATCGGATGACTCAAGTACTAGAAGAGTAGGAATGATCCAAACCCAAAACTAGCAGAAGGAGTTGAATAACATAATTATTCCTGTTATAAAAAAATAGAGAGAAGAAAATTCACATGGTGAAGAGAAAGAAGAGGCTAGCACTTGAAAAATAAAACAAAATCCCAAAATGAGCTAGGTACACTAACTCAGAGAAAAGAGAGGATCCAAACAATTATAATCAGATTAAAAAATAGACTTTAGTTGATTTGACAGAAATAGAAAGGATTGATAATGACCGTTATGAAGTAGGTGTGGCAAACAGATTATAAAGACACAGACAAATTTGTGACCTTCCCAAGTAGGACCTGAACAACACAGAAAGCTTGCACAGACCAATAATGAGTAATGATATATTAATTATTTTAAAAATATCCATAACAAAGAAAAGCCCAGTTTTAGATAATTTCATTTTGAATTTAACCGAATTTTTAAACAAGTAACATTGGATCTTTTCAAGCTATTTCCACATATATAAGGGAGGGAAACATTCCAGCCTATTCTACAAGGCCAGCATCAGCCTGACATCGGGCCAGACAACCACACAACAAAAAAAAAAAAGAAAGGTACGGACCGATAGTACAGACTAGAAAAACACAGTTGGGATGGGGCCATTGCTAAGATTGTACATGACCACGTGATTCAAAAGTCCTGCAACTGGGTAGTGGGAAGGTTTAGAAAGGCTTGGCTGTGCACGCTAAAGAAGCCTTAGAAGGCAGTAAGCAAAGCCTGGTGTGTGATTCTAACCAGATCTTAGAAGATCAGGATGCTACTAGGAACGCACACCACACTCAGGAGGTTTTATTATCCAAGGGAGCTAGACTACTGCTCAAGCCCGGGACAGACCTTGGTGTTATCCGCATAATTCCAGTTTCACACGCACGCAGAATGCAAGCATTGTGTGTCATGGAGACTTCTGTCTAGATTTTAGAGGAAGGCTTTGGAGGCCAGGCAGCATGCCTCTTGGGGGGGAGTGCATGAAGTCGTGAAAGTGAAGTCAAAAATGCGGCGGAGATACAGGAAATTTGGAGATATCAGAAACATGAAGCATCTGCTGAGGAAAGCTGTAGGCTCTGAGCAGAACCAAACCAAAGGAGAAGCCACGGAGGTTACAGCCAGAGGCACCGCTGTAGGGCCCTTTGGAGTTCACAGCTTGCCATAGCTTGTGCCGGGTTCTGGACACCGAGTTACAGGATGTTAGCCCCTGCCCTGCTGGATTTACAACTTCCTTTGGTCCAATTGCTTTCTATCTTCCTATTCCTCGACGAGAATATTCACCCTGTGCCATTTTATGTTGAAAATGTTTAGCTTTCCTTTGATTTTCATAGTTAATCACAACAAAGAGTTTGGTATGTTGACTGTATTCAATGGTCAGCTAGGAAAGAGGCTGAACCTCTGAAAAGGGGGTGGGTAATAGACGGTCATTGATTCCCCACACCCCATATCTCTAATGTGTTGTAGAATTTGGAATTCATGTATATATAAATTTAAAAAATAAATTAAATGGTAGGAGAAAAAAAAAGAGAAACAAAACAAAGGATCAGAGCACAGCCACTATCACACAGACACTAGCTCTTCGGACCTACCAGCAGAGGTACCTCACCAGAGGTACTAGCGAAAAGCAATCCCACACCCAACGGTGAGCTGATTACTTCCCAAAGTTGCACTTGGCTTGATTTCCTGGATGGCCAACCTCTAGGACCAGCCTCACATCTCCCTCAGGGACCTACCAGGTTGCCTACCATTACCTACCATACCGTGGAGTTTAAACACTGCTTGGCATGGCTTCAAAGACTATTCTCAGGGCTTGGTGGTGAAGAAAGATTATTATCACGGTGTATTTAAATAAAGAGTAAAGGCTGGTTCTACCAAATCTGGGACTTTAAACAATGTTCTGTCCTGCCTCAAAATCACACCACCCAAAGTTTCATGCTGGCAACTGGGTAAGCCACAATAATGCCCTTCTAAATATTACTGTTTAGATACATTTTTAATGCATTCAAGTGCATTTCTAATAAACACAGCAACTGATCTCAGGTATCCAAAATAGTGACTACACTTAAACTTGGGACTCCTTTTTATATCCCTGGCCAACTTCTGAACTTACACAGACATACCCTCTCTGCCAGTGATTATACCTCATGTCTGATCCTGATCAGGGACAACTACAGTGCCCGTAGAAAAACTCAGCCTGATTTTAGAGCTTATCCATTGTCCCACCAGATAGCAGAGCCCAATTATCTGTCCTCTCTGAACTCAGGATAAAAGTGGAAGAGCCACCTAGTACACCCAGAAGTAAGCTCTGCCTGCCTAGAGTCATTACCACCTGGCTCACCCAAAATCGTGGAAGGGCTTGCTTCCTCAAAAGCACAGAGTTCAGCGAAGTGTTTCATGAGGATAAAAAAAAAAAAAAAAAAAACCCTGAAACATGAAGCCTCAAGTATAAAATAGTTTGAAGAGTTAATGAGTAGTAGTAGCTGCAAATCTCAAGATTCACTAATCCTCATCCTCCATTGCCTTAGTCCGCAGCAATAAAGCAAGTGACCCTTAAGAGTTGCATGGACAGTATCGTGAACCTCATCTGTGTTTACATCTCTGGCCACAGCTAGCTACAGAAAGTGATAGCTTGTCCTTCCTTCCTTTCTTTTTTTTTACTTTCCTATGGGTTCATGTCATTGCAAAACATTAGATGAGAACTACACGGTAAAGTAACATTTTCAGCCTTACCACTGTGATGCAGAGGAAGTCTTTGAAGTGGATAATGAGGTTACTGAGTTATTAATAACAAAACTTATCTAGGGCACAAGGACAGAAACAAAAGAATTGAGTAAGAACTGAGGGTGCCTAGAAACTGGCCCCTAACCACCCTAAATGAGCCCGCTTTAGGCCAGTTACTGTGTAGCTGGCCACAGAAGCACAAAACCAGCCAAAACCAACATCTCAAATCTCCAAGCTATCCTCAGATTCATAGCAACACAAATGCTCAGTGTTAAATGCTGCTGAGATTTTGTGGGCAAACATTGTCCAACATGTTGTGCGTGTGTGTGTGCGTGTGTGTGTGTGTGTGTGTGTGTCTGTGTGTGTGTGTCTGTGTCTGTGTGCGCGTGTGTGCACACACGTGCAAGTGCATGCACGTGTGTGTATGCTGTAAGAGTTTGCGGATACATGGGAGATTCAAGAAGTCCTACGTCATAGAGCATAAGTCACAGTGAAAGGGGAGATACAGCCTGCTATAGAAGTGAGATGTAAGGACTAAACTTTTGTGTAAATAAAACATATATATGACTATATATATATATATATATATATATATATATATATATATATATATAGTTGTTTATGCATGTTCAGCCAGATACAGGCAAGAATCAGAGGTTCAGGAGGGAATCAAGGGAATCATGGTAGGACATTACATCTTATTCACATGTGTTTTGAGATCTGGTTGCAGCGATTGAGTTTCTGGGATGGAACATGTTGAAGAACATAAAGCGCTGTGACAGAACAGGCTCCTCTGACACTATTCATATGGAGGCTGGACTTCTCTTGGTTAGGATGATGGTTAAAACTAACTCTCTCTCCTATTTTATTCCCATGTCAGGAATATTACGAGACTTTCAGACTGACTTCTCAGGAGCTCTCTGCTGTGGCTAAACCATCTTCTTCCTGTGAATGCTGCCCTTCAGGACCAATGGTTTCATGACAATGGATTTCATACTGTTATTCTACTGGCTCTTGGACTCTCTTTGGCTTTTGGATCCATTTCTAATCAATCTTCAAAAGAATTTCATGGCTTCAGACCACTTCTCCTGCCCCCAGCCTACCTGTGATCTGTGGGAAACAGTTTTCTTATTATTCTACTGTCTACTAAGAAAAAACTAGAATAGTGACCCAAAACACCTCTACCATATTCTCACCCACCCCTCTGCTCTCTTTTCTTCTTTGGTATTTCTCTTGCTTTCATAAAAGCTGGGGATATATACCAAATCTTTAAAGGGTTCCAAGGGATACTTAAGCTTGTGGTGAGGAGGAAAGCACTTCTTTTCTGTTGGGAGAGTTAGGAATTCACTGCAAGCTTTACCCAAAAGAGAACTCTACTTTCAAGACCCTCTCTTATTTCTGACCCATATATTTTTAGATCCACATTAGACTGAGAGGCTTATGGGTTATAATATCAATTGCATGGCATTTTCTACAAATATTTTCATTTGAATCTTAAAACTCACTTTAGTGTATTTCCTTTTGTGCTTATCGCATCTTGGTGCCTCAGTTGAAACTTCTAGTTCAACACCCTGGCACATGACGATCCCTTTTCCTGATCAATGGGACGAGCTAGAATGTTGCATGTCTGGATAATTTTTATTTTCTAGGATTCAGGAGAAGTAACACCTTGGTGGGAAATCTTTTATATCTTATTATATCAAGCTGTGTTAATTATTCCTCACTGGGCTCACATAGTGCTCTATATAAATTATTAGAGTCTTTGCCACAATGAATTGCTCAGAAAGCAGACAGCCCAAATTCTAATCTTCCTTTCACTAACTGTATAGTCTAGGGTTTTTATTTTTCCTGTCTTTAAGCATGAGTTTTCCAAAACATGGTAAAAACATGGGAACAAAGATAAAAGTTCTTAGATCAACACTTGCGGTAACTTTTATTTTGTCAATAGATGTCTGTATATGGTTGGAGAAAGGAAGTGTGGGCTATATTCCTAAAGTAAAATAAGCAGTGTGTTAATTATTATGTAACTGGAATAAATTTTTACATGCTTTCTTTGAAAGTTTTAGAAGATTTTAGAGTTTCTGAATGTCTGGATGCCTACTTAAAAGAGGAACTATATTATATTAAATCATAAAAATGGAAAATATCCTAAAAATTGGAAGTGTGAAAGACCAGACACATTTTATAATAAACTTTTAAATTTGAGGAAGGAGCATTCTTGATGTCTTCCATTTAATGACAATAGCCAAATATATTTTCCAATCCCAATATTCAACAAAAAATCAAATAAAATCCTAGAAAACATTTTATCTTTTACTATTCCTCCAAATAAGGGCAGAAATCATATCAATACGACATTTTGAGTGATGGCTGTGGAAGAAAAACAAGTGAGCAATATTTTAAATAATTTGTATTTATGTTATTGAGGAAATAAGATGACACAGACATTGCAAAGAGAAAATTATCAGTTGGAAGAATATATTTTCCTACTCAACAGTTTTCTCAAGGCCCTTTTCATGTCTTTATTCCTCAGGCTGTAAATGAAAGGGTTCAACATAGGAGTGACCACTGTGTACATCATGGAAGCAATGATCTTGTTGTCATTGCTGTTGATGGATGAGGGAAGAAAATAGAGACCAATAATTGTTCCATAGTAGAGAATCACTACCGAGAGGTGGGATCCACACGTGGACAAGGCTTTGAGGGCACCCTTGGTAGAGGGGACCTTAAGAACAGTGTACCCGATACAGCTGTAAGAACCCAGGATGCACAGGAACGGAAGCATAATGGCTGCCAGACCTGCAGTCAAGATGACCAGTTGGTTGAGGGAGGTGTCTGAGCAGGACACCTTGAGCAGGGCACCAAGGTCACAGAAGAAATGAGGGACAGTGTGGTCAGCACAGAAAGATAGCCGGACTAAGAGGAGGGTATGCAAAAGAGCACAACCACAAGCTGTGACCCAGGACACAGTTACCAGAGTGCCACAAAGACGCTGACTCATGACAGTGGTGTAGTGGAGAGGACGGCAGATGGCCACGTATCTGTCATAGGCCATTGAAGTGATAAGAAAACTGTCCAAGTCAGCAAAGAATATGAAAAAATATGTTTGTGAAACGCACCCCTCATAAGTGATGGACAGGCGGTGGGTCTGCAAGTTCATCACCATCTTTGGGACGGTGACCGATGAGAATGATATATCGGTGAAGGCCAGGTGGCTGAGGAAGAAGTACATGGGGGTGTGCAGGCGGGAGTCCAGCCGGATGAGCAGGGCGATGAGCAGGTTCCCCAGCACCGTGGTCAGGTACATGGCCAGGAACAGGGCGGTAAAGACACCCCGCTCTTCCTCCCAGATGGGGAGCCCGAGGAGGAGGAACTCAGACACGCTGCTCCGGTTCTCAAGCCTCATGACTGCCCATCCACTGGGGGAGGTTTTAGTGGGGAAAGTGGCAGGGAAAAGTGAAAGATCTTGGAGTAAGTAAGAAAAGTCAATAGTTGCGGAGAACGATAGCGGTGTTCTGTTGACGTGGGGGCTGTCTTTTCTCATATTTTCTTGTATCCATGTGTCTTTCTACAAGTGTGGTAATAAAATACATAGATTTAGGGTGTACATCAATTTTTTTCTCAAACTGGTCAGAGACCATGTAAATAATAATAATACGAATAATGCTTTCCTTACACACCATTTTAAACAGCCATGTGTAGTAACTGATTTGATCACTGTGATTCACTGTAAGAGCAAGGTAAGTGCTGCTATTATTTTTACTCCTTCTATGAGATAGCTAAAGTAGGTATTCTTACAGTTACAGAAGTAAGTAAAGAAGATGGGGCCTGGAGGAATAGCTCAGCGGTTAAAGCACTTGTCTAGCAAGCTTTAAGTCAAGTGCTAAGTACCAGTTCGATTCCCCAGCATCAGATAAGCCAAGTGTGGTGGTGCATGCCTGTAATTCCAGCACTCTGGAGGCTGAGGCAAGAAGATTTCCTTGAGTCCAAGGCCAGCCTGGGCTCCATAGTAAGTTCAGAACCACCCTGGGCCACAGAGCAAAACCCTGTCGAGAGAGAGAGAGGAGATTTGGACCTACATGTTTTGACTCCAGAGTCTACCCCCAAAGAAGCAAAAGCCACCATTATTTGTAATCAGAAATCTCATTGCCCTTCTTAATTTTGTGTACAATGATCTGTTTAATTCTGTGTCCTGCTTGTCCACATATTCTATAATTATTTTCAATATGTTTATTGGTTGCAGATCCAAACTTACCATAGAAATTAATATATATATACAATATAAATTAGTTGCTAATGTAAGAGATGCTACTCCTGATTAAACTCATTGTGACAGCTTCAGTAAAAAGCTTACATCAGGCCTAGTTCAGGAGTTACACTTAACTCACGTATCAGATTTCAAAATTTTACAATCTAAATGCAAAAACTATTTTTAAAGGAAAAGTAATCTTTTTAGCATCTTTCAAAAGCCTATCAGGCATCTTTCATTATTTAGCTGTTGTTATCAGTTGCGTTGCTATGAACATGGGTGTACGTGTATTTCTCTTACATGGTGCTTATCCAGAGGAGATTTTGCTGGGTCAAATGAAATATTTAATTTCATTTTTTTGAGATAGGGTCTTGCTCCTTAGACTAGGCTCACCTTAAACTCACTGTGTAGCCAGACTGGCCTCAGACTCACAGCAATCCTCCTGCCTCAGACACCCAAGTGCTGGGATTACAGATGTGTGCTACTATGACTGGCTTATGTTGTGCTGTGGAATTGAACTCAGAGCCTTGCACTTGCGAGGCCAGTGCTTTCACCACTGTGCCATTTCTCATGCCTCCAGGTTTCAGGGTTTTTGTTTTCTTTGTTTTTGAGAACTCTCCATACTGCTTTCCATAGTAGTTGTATGGGTTTACAAGCTCAACAGCAGTGCAGTAAGTTTCCTTTCTCCTTGCATCTTCGCCAGCAGCTACTGCCTTTTGAGTTCTTGATAAAAGCCACTCTCACTGGGATCAGATGGCATCTCATAGTTGTTTTGATTCTCTAATGAATAAAGATGTTGAACGTGGAAGATGCCAAAATATCCTCCAGTAGACCAACAGGTAAAGAAAGTGTGTTTGTACCCCATGGAGTGCTGCTCTGCCATGACAGATTTGAGTCATTTATAGTCAAATCGATACAATTTGAGACTACTGTGTTTCGTGAAGATTAAATATTGCATGCTTTGTTTAATATGAGAAACCCACGCAGACTACAAGTAAGTAATAGAGTCGGACAGGTGAGACGTTGGGAGCCGGGGGCTGAGGGGAGGGGTGGGAAGGCGAGAAAGGAGCAGGGGAAAGAATGTGAAGTTGATGTGATACGCTTTAAAATAAGGTAGGAATCCACTGTAATATATCAAAGCTTACTATAGAGCAACATTGATTACAAGAAATAATGTTTTCACAAAAATAAACCAGTGAAACAGTGAAGCAAAAGACAGCTTAAAACCAGTTATAATGCAGACAGAGTGGTATTATAAGTCGGTGAGGAACAAAAATAAGCCTTTCAACAAATGGAGCCCAGGCATTTGGCTACGCACACAGGAAAAAACAGTAGCACTGCAAGCACCAGATGGGTTAAAGGTATTAAATATGGGAAATGAAATGTCAGAGCCATTAGAAGAACATGCAACTTATATTTATGATCTTAAGCCAGTAGCACGTTTCTTAAACAAATCCTCAAAAACTGACAACATAAGTAGAAATTTTAATAAATTTGACTACGTTAAGGCAAAGTTTCTGAACTATAAGAACCACCATCACCACCACATGTAAGCAAAAAGTAAAGAGAAAAACGGTAAGTGGGAGAATGTGTAGAAGCAAACGATCAGCACTCAGAATATATATTGAATTCCTATGAATCAATAAAGACTAAAACTCTGTCAAAATATGGCATGTAATATGAACTAGAAATTCATAAAATTCAGTTCAAGTGGTCAACAAATATCTGATTAATAACGGAGCTTTGTCAGTTTCATTGGTACTGTACATCTAAGTGACCAGGAAGGTATACCTTAAAATAACATGAAGTATCATCAATAAAAGTTTTTTACTAAAACAGCATGCATTAGCAAGCAGGTGAAGAAAGAAACTCTCATAAGTTGCTGTTAGATATTTAAATCTGTTCACCTACTTTGAATATGTCTTATAAAGTAGAACATTTTCATACTTTGATGAAGTTGTTTATCTTTGTATATGCTTTAGAAAAAAAATTATTGCTCTCACTCACAAGGGACTATACTACATTACAGCTTTGTAACAATAAGCAAGTGAAACAACTAACTGAATAGTAATCAAGAAATGCACAAGCAGATTTTGGTTTATCATGAGGTTCATTCTGGCAGTAGAAATAAACAAACTCTACAGCACATATGTCTACAGGTAATGGTGTACAGCCTTAGAGAGGGCGAAAGAAAGGCAAGAATGGGTGGGCAGAGCTTGGGTTGTGTCTGTAACATTCTGGGTTGGTTAAAGATCAGAAGCGAGTGTGAGACAACGGCTTAGTATTTGCTAAGTCTGAGTGGTGGGTCTTCATAGTCATATTTTTGAAATAACAAAAATAAAATATAAAATGGAATACCTCTAAGGTAAAGCCTCTAAAAACAGATAGAGGGTGGAGGGGGGCTGGAGGAATGGCTCAGCTGTTAAAGCGCTTGCCTGTCATGTGCCAAGTACCCACAGTTCAATTCCCCAGCACCATGTAAACTGAGTGTGGTGGCACATACCTGTAATCCCAACACTCAGCAGGCTGAAGCAGAAGGATTTCTGTGAGTCCAAGGCCAGCCTGGATCCATAGTGAGTTCAGGACCAGCCTGGGCTGGAGAGCAAGACCCTGTCTCAAAACCAAACCAAAACCAAAATAAATAAATAAGTAGGAGGTAGAGAGTAAGACATTATTACTAGGAGACGGGATGCCAAATATAGAAAAATCTCTATGTAATCTTAGTGAAAAGACTGGGAGGTAATGAAAAATTTAGGAAAAATCTGTCTGAGTAAATCCAGTTTATAATGATGCAGTTTCATCAATGCAAAGTATATCTCAGTAATATTCACATGTATAAAAGGATAACTTTATGGAATAATCAATGTTAGAAGACCAGTTTGCCTCTCTCCATTTTTCCTAAAATTATTCACTTTAATTTGTGAATCATAATAATTACATTCAACTAGAAAGGACCCAGAATGGGCAAAGCAATTCTGAGCAACACGTACGAAGTAGCAAGCATCAACATTCTGGACATTGAGTTCTGTTTTCCCCCCTGAAACTTATAATTCTCTTAGTCCTGTGCTTTGTTACCAACAATTAAGGTATATCTTTACGATTAAAATTTAGTGGAACTATTTTTTCCGTGTCAAAGATCAAATTATAAACTCCAATGGTCTATAATAAAGACTGAGTCTTATGATCCTAGACCAGCTAATCAAATCTAAGAAGGTTATGATACAAGAACGTTATAACAAAGCACAGATTATGGTAATTATGTCCTGTTTAAAGAAGGTTTAAATATTTGGTCTGTTTCGCTCATATCTAATCCTAAGTAGGAATCAGAAGTCAGTGTCCAGAGGTTCCACCATTGCTCTGTCAACTGAGCTCAAAAGGCCGGCGTATACCAACAGTCCTGGGTTCCCATCTTCTAACTGCACAAAAAGAAGAGTGTGGTTATGTGCCATCTTAATCCAGGGAGAGAAAATTCATGTCAGATAATGATCTTTAGTGACTATGTAGCAAAGTAGACATGCTCTGCCTGATATTTGGAAGCTGAGTCAATATGTTCATAAACATTCATCACCAGATTTCCTAGAATTGAGAAAAAATCTGAGACCTAGACCTAGAGACCAAAAGTTTTCTCCACATATTCCAGGATTTTGAATATTCCTACATTCTTGGATTTTCCTTAACTGTGAAAAATGAGTGAGGAACCCTTCTCCCTCGGGTTTGTTGAGATTCTTCAGATGATCTGGGTCAGTTCTCTTCCCCCAGAGGAACTTTCCAAATTACGCCTGTGTAGTTGATTTCTGGTACAACACTGAGTCTTCCTTATCCATATCCGACACCACCCTCAAGAGACTGTTAACTATCTGAAATTCTTTTAGCATGTAATAAAGAACACTTAGGTTGCAACTGGAAATTCTATTCAAAGTTCCAGGGCGTGAGAGCCCTCAAGCCAGCACTGCTGCTGAGATGGAATGGCTGGGGCCAGTTCACTCTGGGTGCTGGATTTAAATGGCAGAAGAGCCCTGGGACTTCAGACAAACTGAGTTGAAGAGAGGGCTGGGAATTGCATGAAGAAGGAAAGCAGAGACTAAAACCACTGGGAGCAAATGTAATACATTCTTACCTTGGCTGAGATGACTTCTACAGGAAAGGCTACAGAAAAAGTCATGTTAATAAAATCTGTTGTAGCAATTAATTTGCACCAAGTGCTTTCCAAATGCCAGTCACTTGTCTCCAAAACCTTTTATCATAGACATTCTAATGTTCTTTTTAGAGAACACTGAGAGTCAAGGGTGGAATTCACCCAGTGGTACAGCACTTCTATATCTGGCTTCAAAACCATGCTCTTTCCACATATGAAAAGCTCTCATGAAGTATTTTCTCAAGTAAGACAATACTTCCCCCTGGAGAGAGCTTAAGAAAGAATTAAAATCTATGATTACAAGGTTGATGGTTATATCAATCATGCTGGCAATAAAAAATTAGGATAGCAATCATTCCTTGAATTTGTATTTATTGAGCTAATAATATAAACTAGCCACTTTGACGTGTAATTTATATAATATCAGTATAACGGGACCACAAGAAGAATACTGTAATGTAACCACTTGGAAATTTGGGCTTAGAAACTACAGATAATTTGCTAAAAATTGTATATCATGAAAACAATGGAGAGGTTATAGGTTGTTCCAACTAACTTCATCTGATTTCAAACTCATGTCCCTAACCACCATGCTGTGTTGCCTCAGCAGAGCATGCCTTGATGGAAATGAGATATCCAGAAAAATGCTTCTCAATATGGAGAAGGGGAAATCCGTAATTTCCCGAAAGTCTTTGGATGGATGTTGTGCCTATGTGGTTAGCCAGTTGCCTGGAGATAAATAGAGGGGTTAGTAGACCAACAAAAATATCTGACCTGAAGTGGAATTTGTAGATGAGACCTGTGGCATTGAGCTCCTGGGTTCCTAACTTGGCTGGTAAGGTGGAATTGGCTACTCATTGCCTTGGAGCTGGTGAAAAAGAGACACTGTGCTTCTTTCTCATGTGAGGACTTAGCTCCTGTCTTGCTCCCCTCTCCAGATGAGACTGTGGCCAATTTTTTGATGGAATATCTGGTTTTCATCAATAAGAGAAAGGCAACTGATACGTATCTATTGAAAGTAATATTATTCATGAAAAAATTATGATAAAATTTCTGAAAGTGCATCATAGTAAATTATACACAGACATGGTTTAGCTATTTTCAAAATGTAGATTATTGCTATTATTATTATATAGTTATAAATTTTAAAAAACTAGAAGTACATATTCATAGTTGGGATGTAGACCAGACACTCAGCACCATGTAAAACTAAAGAGATAACGTTTTCCTACAGAGAAAAGTGCAATTTCTGAATTAAAATTATTATGTATCCCCCTACATTATTTGAGACAGACCAAAGAAATTATACAAAGGGAATCTGGCACAAGTACAGCCATCTGATCATTCAAATCATGCACAAACATGTGTGTGCATGTGTGCACGCACGCACATAAACACACACACACACACACACATACACACACTGCTGACGTTGCTGAGTGAAGTCCACAAGCATTGTCCTCACCTAGCTCAGTAAGGGATAAACTCAAATCCCATCAGTTCCGTGAACTCTTACATTTTCTCCAAAAGTTATAGGACTAGGAGAGGGTAGTGAGACAGAGGAGCTCAGCCCTTACAGGAGAAAGAAGCAGTGTCTCTTTTTCACCAGCTCCAAGGCAATGAGTAGCCAATTCCACCTCACTAGCCAAGTTAGGAACCCAGGGGGTCAATACCACAAGTCTTTAGTGAGAGACAATTAGGGAATAATTACTGTATTTCCTTTAATATTCTCAGGAGGTGTGTGCCTCTGCTAGATACAAAAGAGAGCCAACTCCTTTGGGAACACAAGTCAGTACATATACATATAATAGTTATTATTTACTGTTTATTTACAGAGGATTTTCATATTTATCAGCTAATGTAACAAATAACAATTCTGGAGATAGATAGTAATTTCCACATTTCATTATGTTTGAGACTCAATCAAAAGAAAGTGATCAAATAACTTCTCAAATCCAAATGCCTTAACTCCAAACCCAAAGCCTAGTTCTCCTGTACCATGACATCTCCCTTGTAACAGTGGGCTCGGTGGCATCTGGACATCTTCCCAAATTCAATTTGTAACCGGGAAGAGAACAGCTATGATACTAATCTCTGAGGATTAAAATGCCTGTTAAGGAATAGAGAAAATTTTTTCACATATTGAAATATATGCAAAGATTCTTAAATATTATTAAATGTATGTAATACTGTAATTTAACCACCTGGAAATTTGGGCTTGAGATATTGAAAATATACAAAGATTCTTTTGGTTAGTTACACACTTAGTAATAGAAAACACATCTCAGGGGTCATAAAAATATTGTTAGATCACAATGGTGAATGTGAGAAATTGCTCCATTCAAATCAGCAAAAATCAAGAAGAAACAAGGAACGAAGTAAAGGAGAGAGCCTTTTATTCACTCTTTCATTCTTTTGTTCATCCATAAAAATGTTATATGATTCCTATACAGTAGGAATTCTGTGAGGTACAGTGAGTAAAAACTTGACAAACAGTTTCATTCTCTTGAAGAGCTCTGGACCCATTGAACAGCAGAGACACATGATGTGAGGTAAATATTGTAGTGAGGGCAGGATCAGAAGAGGACCATCAAACTGAAATTAAAGAGGTGACGTGCAGTAGGTGTACAGGAAATAGGCATATACCTGTGCTAATGAACACAGACAGAAGGTGATGTGGACAGCACAGAGGTAGGATTCCTTGAAAGGAGAAAATGGAAATATGAAAATCCCTAGAGGATGAAAGGTATGACACATTTGAGAAACTATTACTGGGAAAGTTAGAACAGAGGAAATTTATACTGTAGAGGGAAAGAAGCTCAGGATGAGTCCAGAGTTTTAGCAAGAATGCATCATGGAAGTCATGTGAAAAATTAGTATCTTATCTCAAAGAAAATGATAGTCACAGGTTTAAGCAGAAGATTGAGAAGTCATATTAAAACTATCTCTCTCTCTCTTTATCTATCCATCTATGTATATATCAGATGAAGGTTATAACAAGGGGCCAATTAGGAGCTGGTCACAGTTATTTAGGTACGAGATTATGGCAGTCTATCTCAGATACAATGAAGTCAGAGAGAACGGCATTGATTTAAGTCTTCTTCAGAATCCAAATGATATGGCAAATTTTGGTGGGAGTTGATTTTTATAAGGCTGGAGAAAGTAAGAATAATGAATATATAGCCTCTACAAATTTATGACTTAGAAAATTTCATGGTAGTGTTATTCATTGAGCTAGGAGACATAGAAGGAGGAAGACATTTGAGATGTTTCAATGTACTAAGCCTTGGGTATCAATGATCTATCAAGAGAAGAAATTTAGTCATCAGGTAGATATATTTTAGTTATAGATAGAAATTTATTGAGCATCAACATAGGAGAGGATGAGATTCCTGAATGAGGTAAATAATAAAAGTTAAAAACTGCAAATATGAGAGGAGAGAACAAAAGAGGAAAAGAGGAGAATGGTGAACAGGAAAGGGACAGTGAAGCAACAGGGGAGAACAGTCACTAAGTCACTAAGGACAGACTGCAAAGACCATCAGCAATTAGAGAACTATGAGAAAAAGCGTTTTCAAAGGAAGACATAAAGATATAGACTATGTGTGAGTTTGTGTGTGTGTGTGTGTGTGTGTGTGTGCGCGCGCGCGCACGCGCAATGTTAAGTGAAAAAAAAGATTAAGTGTTGAAACTCTCCACTATTACATGGAGAATTTTGATGCGGACCCAGAACAACGCTGGTAAATGGTAACAGTGGATTCTAGATTACAGTATGTTGAGGAGTCAATGGGAAAAAGAAGTATAGACTGTCACTAGTTTGACTGATTCAACATTGGTGCTTTCCTACATAGGATGGATGGCCATGGGTTAAGACTTAAACACTTTTTTATGATTGATAAACCACAGAATTTGTTGTGGAGGGGGAATACAGTGAAGGCAAAACAAATTCAGAAAAAAATAGACAGGATCAAAGAATAGATAGATTTATGAGATTGGTATTGTATGTAATACTTAAATTGGAAAAAAAGAAATTCAGTGTTTAATATTTTGCACGTGAAACATTTCCAGGTTTCACTAAAGAGCCATGAGAAGAGATGACTAAAATATAATGGAAGCCATTCACCATGAAGTCAAAGAATGAAACTGTTACATGTGGAATGATTCATTGGTACAAAGGTTATAGCACCCAAGTTTCTGGCTAAATTATAGGGGAGAAATAAACTGATCCGGGTGTCAAAATCTGTAATAAATAGATTCCTTCATGAATGGTAGGCAATGGGGGCTTTGACATCTGACAGTTTCTGCTCTCTTCAGTATTAAAATAAGTTCATGCCATAAATCTTGGAATATATACTTGGGTTTTGTTTTGTTTTGTTTTCATTTTTAAGGTTTCAAAACCATGAATTTAATTTGACTCTCAGAAGAGACCCTGGACTTGGACTTTTGAGTGGGAGTTGACACTGTTAACACTTTGGGAATTCTTGGAGATGGTGAAAATGCAATTTGCGTTATAAGTTGGACATGACCCTCTGAGGGCCAGTTCCTGTAGAATGTTATAGTTCAGATCTAAAATGTCCTTTAAAGGCACGCTGGTGAGTTTTTTGAAGGTGATCGGAACTAGGAGGGCTCTAATTTCATCAGTGAGTTAATACAGCGATGACATAATTTGCTGGTACAATTGGGAGTTGATGAAAATAGGAGGTGACATCAAGTTGAAGGGATAAATCATGTGGAGTCAACTAGGAAATAATATCTGGGTCCAGGCCTCTTCCTACCCTTCTCTGACACATTCTCTTTCTTTCTGTTTCCTGGTTGCCACAAGGTGAGCAGTTGTCCTCTTCCTCTACCATTCCCTCTGCCATGATGTCTCTACCTCAACACAGCCTAAAAGTATTGACGCTGATCAAACATGAACTGAACTCCCGAAACTGTGAGTCTAAATAAATGTTTCCCCCTTTAAGTTGTTTTTCCTCAGGTATTTAGCCATAGAAACAAAAAGCTAATTAACACCCTGTGACTTGATTCTACTTGTTGACACATACTTCTGTATCAGGATTTCATGTTTGATTTTTTAACTATGTCCCAATGTTCTTAGATGTTCTGTCTATAATTTTTCTTTTATTATTAATGCCTGAGAGTGATAACTCATCAGACCTATCTTGAGTCTCTCAAATTTTTGTCTTCTACTGGATCCAGATTCTACTTATGAGATTTTTCCACTGAGGGATTAACTTGAGTTGCTGAGGCTTTCACTTCCAGGATTTTTTTGGCTCTTTACCATAATCTCTATTTCTCATGATGTGCCCTCTATGGCCTTTGTTGTCTTCCATAGTTAACTCAGATCTTTATTTGTATCATCTCTAAAAGTTGAATCGCTGGTCAGAATGCTCTAGAAATATAAGGTGAATGAACACAAGTAGCAAACTGACAGAGTCTGCTATATCCACTTTTCGTATTTTTCAGATCCACTCAAGTTCTGTTATGGATTCTTCAAGATGGTGGATAGTATAATTTTCTTTTTAAAAAAGAAATCAAAAACAATTTATACTGCTTTTATTAGCTCAAGGCTATACCCTAAATTTGTTATATCCCTTCTCCAATACTTATTCTAGATTTATCTCACCTTTTTAATTAGTTCAGTTTATTTTAGGGTTTTGTCTGTAGGAATAACTCAGATCTCCATCTTCATACTGCACAGAAGCACCACAAAGCGCCACAGTGAATCCTCAGAGCTCCAGATACACTCATCCATGCCTTCTCTTTGCAGCTAACTTTATTTTCTCATGTGCAAATTGATAAATAGAGTCAATTACACTAAAAATATAGTGCTCTTATCCACACAAAACAGGTTTAGTGACGTGAGGAACCCAAATGAATAAGCAATGTCAGTATCTTTAAGTTTAGTAAAGCCTTTGCTTTGCCCTCTGATAAAAGTGTTTAGAAACTAGGCCTTCTACTCCATTGGAGCCCAAAGTTGAAGACACTAAAAGCAGGAAAGTTAGTGGAAACTGTGGTAAGAGGGATCACTTCTGTTTCCACCTTTTAGTGTCTGGTTTAATGCATCGTACTTACAGAAGACCAGATATTTTATGATGGCCATGGGTTCAAAGAATGTATTTCATTATAAAGAACAGTTTTCCAATACTCTTAAGAGATCTTTTACATATAGTTATTTTAGTTGACCTATTGCATTGGTCAGTTTTCCTCACTGCTGAAACAAAATACCTGTATTAGTTACTTTTCCATTCCTGAGATTAAATAATCCCATCTGCAACTTATAATAGGAGGAGAGATTTATTTGGCTTATTGTTGCCAGTGGGTTCAGTCCCGAGTTGACTGGCTCCAAGACAGAAATGGCATCATGCAAGGATCTGGTGGAAGACATCCACTACAGCCAGACAGCATAGAGAGAAGGGGGGATTCCAGACAAGTCCCTTCCATATCATGCCCCTGTGTAATACCTCCAACCAGGCCATACTTTCTAACACCATATTCAGCTACTGAGCCCATAAACGGAAGAATCAACTGATGAGTATAGTGTTTCTGAGACCAAATCACAGTCCAAGCATGTGAAATTTTGATAACATTATCGATTTGAACTATAAAATTATGCCCCTGGCCTTTAAAATATTCAAGTGTATCTTATAATGTAAAATGCATTTTGTCCATGTTTTGGTTACATATGCGTTGCTGAGACAGAATACCTGATATCTGCAATTTAAGGAAGAAAAGATTTATTTTAGGTCACAGCTTCAGAAAGTCTCAGTCTATCCATGGATGGCTGGCAATGGCAGGAAGCGTCTGTCAGAGAACAGTTTCTCATGGTATTGCAAGAGAAAGGATCTCAGTGCCTCCTTAGAAGCTGGGACAGAAGTTTACATCCTTCCAGGGCACATGTCCAGTAATGTGCCATGCACCTATAATGTACCAGAACTTTAATCTATCACATGCCCATAATTCACATCTCCTGACTAGGACTCACCTCATAACAGCACACAAAATCCATAGACAATCCACAATATCCACATACAGGAAGCCTTCGGGTGACATTCCAGCTCCAAACTATTACAGTCCATCTCTAAGAGTTGCCAAAGTCTTAACAGTTCAGGCATTGTCAAAAAGTCCAAATCCAAAGTTTTAACTGTAACATTCCCATTCCAAATGAAGAAATAGGGAGATAGAAAAGATAAGGCGAAATAAAGACTAAAATCCAGGAGGGCAAACATTAAATCCTGTAGCTTTTGTGTCCAGCATGCAGGTCAAGTTGTGATAAGACATTACCTCCAAAGAGTTTGGGCAGCTTCACTTCTTTTGCATTGCCAGTTGCAACCCTTCTAGTCTATGCTGAGTAGGTTTTCCTACTGCCTCTGGCATTCCTCAGCAGGTGATCTAAATTCCTGGCATTTTCAGTTTCCTGGAATCTCCACCACAACTTCAGCCTCGTTCATGCAGCTTCATGCATTGCCTTCTCAGGGGCACACTGCTTGGCTTCCCAAGCCTTCTTCTGAAATTCAGGTGGAAGCCTGCATGACCCCATGCCTTGCACATTCTCCATGCATTAGAAAAAGCAGCACAGTGTAAACAATTTCAACAAGTGCTGCCAGCTTGAGTAGTAGCCTGTTCTGCTTACGAAGCCTTCAAAGACTGTATGGATGAATCCATTGAATTAAATCCCAGGGTACCAATTATTTATATGGTCCTTCTCTTGGGGAGGTCTCCTCTCATATGAATGTTTGATAGTTTAGCACATGTGAGCAGTGATGGATGGGGTCTTGCGGATTCCTGTGATGCCTTCAAACCATCTTTTCCCTTGTGCTGATGAAAAATACTTGACTTCTTTTTAATGATTTTTTTTCAGCAATCATGCTCTCCAAGGCCCTAGCTTTTCACATACTTACATTTTTGGCCAAGGTGTGTGTGTGTGTGTGTGTGTGTGTGTGTGTGTGTGTGTGTGTGTTTTGGGTACTCCTCAGCTCTTTTTTTTCTCTTAATTTTTATTGTCTATGTGGCTAAGAGCAATTAGTACTGACTGTAGCACAGCCTGAACAGTGAACTGCCTTAACATTTTCTCTGTAGATTAATTAGTCCAGCATCTTTAAATGCAGTCTTACACAAAGTCTTAGGACAAGGGGAAAATATAGATAATTTTTTTGTCAGACTATAGCACACATGGCCTCCAGTACAACTGTCAATGGAGTTCTTGTTCCCAACTGAAACCTCGCGAACTAATCTTGCTGTCCACATTCTTATCAGCATTCTGGTTTTTTGAGATTTATCTGGTAGTACATGTCAAGCATGTCTATGACATCCTAAAGCTTCTCTAGTCTGCATCTTTAAAATTTTTCAAACTCTCCTCTCAAACCAGTTCCAAAGGCTTCTAAACCACACAGTTAAATATAGTCACAGCAACAACTTCACTCGTGGTACTAATCTTTTGTGTTAGTCATTTTGTCATCACTGGGTCAAACACCTAATATCCACAACTTTAAGGAAGAGATTTATTTGGTTCATAGTTTCTAGTGGGTTTAGTCAAAAGTTAGCTGGCTCCAAAACAGAAATAGGATGTTTAAAAGGCCTGATTGAGATCAAATGCTCATCATTTAATATCCAGAAAGGAGAGAGAAAAGGAAGAATTTCAGGACAATAATGCATCCTTCCAGATTATGCCCCCCAGAGATCCACCTCCCACAAAATCATAACTTCTAGGTGCACATTCAACTATTGAATTTATCAATTGACGTATCTACCAGTACGTATAGCATGCTTATGATCCAATCACCTTCCAAAACTGGAGACATTTGGGAGACATTTTAGATCTAAATCATAACAACACATGACATCTGAAACTTAATGGAAGATGAGCTTATTTTGGCTCATGGCTTCAGAGTTCTCTATCTATAGTAAGCAAGCTACAAAGAAGAAACATCATGGCAGAAGGGCATGAGGGAAAGAAGCTGCACATCTCATAATGGCTCAAAAGCAGAGACTAGAGAATCAGAGACATAGTTCCCAAGGTCATGAATCACGCAGACACACCCAGAAATGTGTTTTATTCATCTGGTTATCTCTGAAGTAAATCAGGTTGACAATCAAGATGAGCCATTACAGCCTACTCCTCAACTTGAAACCCAAACACGTCTCCTTAAGCCATATTAAATCTTCAAATAGGAACAATAACAAGTTTTCAGTTTCACCTAACATGTAATTCTTTTCCCAAAATCTCAAAAGTTCCAGTATTACTTAAAAAAAAAAAAACTGATCTCCTCTGATATTCAAGGAAAACTCTTTCTGAGCTGTGAACCCCTGTAAAATTGAAAAAGCAAGTTATATTCTAAGATTCAATGGCACAGAGTAAGTATTCATATTCCTAAAAGGGAGAGTAGGGTGGTATAAAAGAATTAGACCAAAGCAAGACCTTAACCCAGCAGGGCAAACGTAAGGCCTGTAGCTCCATATTTGTACTTTCAGAGAATATCGTGGCAAGAAGTGGGTTCCACAGAGTTTGAGTAGGCCCATCCCTGTGGTCTTGCTGGGTGAAGCTCACATAGCCTCTCTTTGACTGGCTTTGCTTACTATCTCCAGCTTTACTCAACAGATGTTCCACATTTCTGGCATCACCAACTTTCCAGTGTGTCCGTTGCAGCTTTGGTCTCACTTTCACAGCTTCATGCATTACTCTGTCAGGAGCTCCTGGCAAAAATGTTACCACCACCTATTTCCTGGACTCCCACAGCTTCCTTGGAGATCTAGATGGAAGCCTCCATGACCGAAAGCATTTTTTTTAAGAGACAGAGCCTCACTCTGTAGTCTTGTCTGGTTCTGAATTCACTAATTCACTATGTAGCCCAGGCTGGTCTCAAACTCATGACAATGTTCTTGTTTCAGCCTCCCAAGTGCTGGGATCACAAGCATGTGCCACCATGGCCAGTGAACCTCAAAACTCATGAATTGTGCATGCCTGAAAACTCAACACCATGCGGACAATGCCAAATCTGCTGTCAGTGGTGTAGCCATGCTCACTTGGATCACAGTGGCAGCAGCCTCTGTGCAGCTAGAATGTTGAAGGAAAGATGACACGATCAGTGGGCTCTTGAGTAGTAGCCAAGACATGAAGGAGGGGGAGGAAAATCCAGCATCAGAATATTCACAAATCCCAACAAAGATAAATAACTAAACTCAAGGCTGGGAGACGTTAAGTGTAATAAGTTTGTTTCTGAGTGGCCATTTTGTCTTTTCGGAAAAGTGATAAGATATTCAGGAGTCAATGTTACTTTCAGCTATTACCAGTAGAAGTTGTTAAATTTTCTTCGTGAAAGGAAGCTCAATCTGTTGGACTCATATACAGGCTGTATCTCCAATAAAATAATAGCTTTATCGAGGGATGCACTCTACAAACATGGGAGTAGTGAAGGATAAAAATGTGGTTGCCCGTTAGACATATTGATCTTTTTATTTAGTACCTTCTCTGTTATGAATGCTGTCAGGTAGGTATGGACATGAGACATACACACAAACACACACACACACACACACACACACACACACACACAGTCCATTTTCAAAGGTTCATCCACTTCCTTCTCCACAAAACGCTCTTATCTCTGGCTTTCAATTCTTAGTACACGTAGGCCCCTGACTACCAATGAAGCCATCTATTAATGCCTAAAATCCATGCATATTCTTACCTAAATTCATTCCCAGAAAGATATGACCAGGTATACTGCATAAAAGCTTTCTGGGTGGAAAACTTCCTTCTACCGCTGTTGCGCAGAGTGACATGATCAGGGCTGAGATAGAACAGCAGTAGATGTTGTGCTCCCACAAACATATGGACCATGTCCGGAATTTTTCCCTTTATGTATTGGTTACAGGGAAACCATCTTGAGGTTATAGGTATGAGCTAGAGGAGACATATATGGTTTGCTTGCATAGAGTTCAAGTCACTAGCTTCTGAAACTTAATTATACTCCCTAAACTTACTCAGTGTACAATTTCCTGGTATTCCTATTGATCTTATGACCCTCTGTGTCCAGCAATTCTTAGCCTCTGTCATTGGATGTCCCAAGGTTAGGCACTCAATCTCTGCTAAGCCTCAGTAACTTGCCAGCAGTTCCTGGATCTGGAAGCATATATTGCAACTTTTCTATCGGAGTTTGCCAGAAACTTCACATAGTGCCGTTATCTACCATGTGTATCTCCAGCATTATGGATTCTGCCAACACAGCTAATCAAATTGACAATGAACCCTCGTGCCACAGCTCGAACCAATTGCATAATCTAAAAGGGGAAGGAAGTCTATGAAGTTATTTGACAAATTGTATGAACAGTATTCCACATGTAAATGTACTGTCTCCAAAACCTGAGAAGGCCTGTGCTTTCTTCTGCTGGTAGGAGGTATGACTTGTCCTCCTCAGTGCAGGTATCTGCTATGTCCTTCCCACTACCTACAGCTATTAATCATAGGATACTTTGGGTTTATTAAGCTGGTAACATCAAAAATTACCTGGCTTTAACTTGGAATGCTGCTAGAAGTCAACCATTATGAGTTGAGTCCTCAAATACTTGTTTTAAATGTCATGAAGCTGTGGCAGTAATACAGAGTCACCACACCTAAGAAGAAGCTACCCAAATATAAGATTCACTGTATCCACTTCTTGGACCAAGATATCAAAAGGGGCAAAATAAATACTCAATTATTAGATAAAGCCATAAATACCCATTTCTTCTGTATATCTCTCCTCTAAAAATCTTAAAAGACATAATAAATAATTATTGTATTCAAAATGTCAGTTTTGAAGAAAACAAAGCTTTACAAATGTGTATCAATTTTCTCAGATTTTGTATGTCAGCCTTTTTTCCTATTTGCAGGTTTGTTTTCTTTGTGTTTTTTGTTGGTTTTCTTTTCTTCTCTCCCTCCTTTTCCACTTTCCTGGTTTTCTTTCTATCCTTTCTCCCTTCCTCCAGTTTCTCTTCCTTTATTTTATTTTTCATTGAAAATTATTTTATTTGATATAAACATTTATATTTGTCAATAAAGCAATAACAATCCAAAAAGATGATTTTTAGGCCTATTTCTGATTTGTATTTCATATTGAGAAAAAAATACAAAGTCCTTTTTCCTTTGGACTAACTGGGGTGAGTGAGGTCCAGTTTGATTGCTTTGCATAGGATGTGATTCTTTGTAAATTCTCTGAGGCCAGTCAATTATTCAAGGCTTTTTGTTTGGATACAATTGAAGACAATGCTTTTTGTGTCTGTCTAAGTTTCATCCCATGTGACATGTGATTAAGGCTGGGAAGGCAGAAGCGAAACAGAAGAGAGGATAATGGTGCCTTGAGCTCTTTCCTCTGTGGGCTCATTCTCTGTGGCTCCCACAGAACACCTTTCCTAGAGAGATCAAGGGGAAAACAGGCAATTAATTGAAGTTCGATGGGTATCATTACCTGAAAATTACAAGTTTCACTCCCTACATCATAGGGTTGGTTCTCTTCTTCACTACTTATACTCTGAGATTCATAAACCTACCACTGGTAAACATCAGTGAGAACTTGAGATTGCAGGTTTTCTCGATGTCTCCGAAATGCCTAACATCTTGGGAGCTGATTTTTAGGTCCCATAAAGACATACTTATCCACCAAACACCCAATCATCAATGCAGGTAAGTTTAAAGATGGAGATAAATATTTTCCCCCCATCAATAGAATAGTTTATATAAGAATATAGAAGAGGCAAAACCAGAAAGGAGATTTTGGCAAAGGTGAGGAGAGATATAAAGAGAGGTAGAATGAAAATAAGAGAAAGAAGAAATAAATGTGAAAAGAAAGAAAAGTGAGTATCTAGGAACAGAGAAAGATTAAAAGTAGAGGAAAGAGAAAAAGGAAGAAATAAAAGAAAGGAAAGATAGCAAGGCAGGATAATAAAAACCTCAAACAAGAGCAAAATAGAAGAACAGATTGAGATAACCATACAGGAACAACTTCTTTTCCCTTGAATGCTGACATAGAAAGTCACGTAATTCAAGCACCCCAAAGTTGTTTAGGTGTTTCAACAAGGACACTCTCAAAAAGTCCTTCCTCTAGTTATAAAAATGTTTTCATTAGCACCATGAAGAATATATTTTCCTTGAGGACAAACATTATTCCTCTCTGTTTCTTCAGGACAACACTCTGGGCCAGAACTTTACCCTTTGCAGTGCGGAGGATCAAGTAATTGATTACATGTACTTTCTGAGGACAAATGTCTACCACAAAGTCACTTATTTAGCGCCTACTCTCTGCCTCTGTAGGAATTGCTCAGCTAATGTTTGTTCTCTGGAGCAGTGAAAGGGCACCTGGTGATAAAAAGAAAGATGAAGTGAAGGATCGTCATAGGAAAAAAGACACAGGAAACTGGGGTCAAGGTTAGCAGGTAACTCCACATCTTGCTGAACACATAGTTACCTTCCTGCTTTGGCTTTGAGCTATGGTCCACTGCTCGAGAATTAGCATGTGGCTCGTTTTCTGATTAATCGTCCAGCTTTTCCCCAAATGCAATGTGGGGTAGAGGCATTGCACCCCACTGCTGAGTATCAGAATATAAAGTACTCTCATGAGGACAAGAGTCTTCATTAAATTTCCAGTTCTGTTTCTTTTCCTGGTAAATAACCCCTCTGTTTCCCACCTGCCTGAATGATAATTCTAGAATTAGAGTGATCATTGTTCCTCTTCATCTACATGTATCCTAAGTTGCTACTTCAAGTGCCCTAACTTGATGGTTGCTGGTTAATTCCAAACTCATTTCTACATCTTTGTCTAAGGTATCAACATTCAGTATCCATTGAAGAGAGCTTTATGAATTGTTTAGTTCTGGTTTCTTTCTGGACAGATTTGTATTCTGTATTTAATTGTAGTGGAAAGTAGGAGTGAACATCCACTGAGCACTGCGTAAGCAAAGATACTTGGGGCTTGACACATGACATCTAACTTCATCTCCGTGCTAGCCTTACGGGTACAATTGTATGTTCAGAGATGCTCACCTTTTGGAGATAAGCAAAAGCAAAGATATTGGCTATGGAGTAAAAACGCCATGATTGACTATGATGGGAGTCAAGCCTAAATTATTCCAAAATGTATGGCTTTTTCCAGCCTCCCGTTGTCTCCAATGGAGTGGGGAAGGGGAAAAAAAGTGGGAAATTCTCGCTCTTCGAGTACTATGAACAGGATTGCCAACCTAATCCTTTTAATGTGGTTTACTGACATGACACTATATGTATGTTAGAATGAGGATGCCTTTTAGAAATTTAGATGATGGGAGAAACAGTATAGTGGTTAGAGTGCTTGCCTAGCAAGTGCAAGGCCCTGAGTTCGGTTTCTTACCACCATGTAAACCAGGTGTGGCAGTACACATCTGTAACTCCTGTGCTCGGGAGGCTGAGGCAGGAAAATCGCCATGCTTTCACCACAGTTAGTATGTTTTGTGCTTTAAGAAGACAGGAGCACTCAAGAGGGAGTAGATGATATGAAATACAGCTAAAAATTCTCACCTCTTTTGAGCATCTTTGGTTTTTTCACATTTTGTTCATATGTATATATGCAATACACAATGCAGTGTTTACATTGCATTTGAGTATTCTGTGCACATTTATATCCTTGTCAAAATTACAAACATTTTCCCTCTCCCTTTTTGACCCTTCCAAACCCTGCCCCTCCTCACTGGTTCCTGCTATCTTCCCCCTTAATTTTACAAAATGACTGTATTCTGGTTTTCTCCTATGAGAGAAACCAACCTTCAGCATCTGGCTGACCTCATTGGGCATGATGGTCTCAAGTTGCAATCACTTACCTACAAAAGCCTCAAAACTATCTGTCTTATAGACAAGTAGTATTCCATTGCATATATATATATATATATATATATATATATATATATATATATATATCACAATTTATGTATCTGTTGGTCTGTTGATGGGTATTTTGGTGTTCCATATTTTAGCTATTGTTAGTTGTGCTGCTATGAATGTGGTTATACATATATCCCCTTTATATGAGGTTTTAAAAATTCTTCTGGAAAGATTTCCAGAATATGTATTGCTGGATCAAAGGGAATATTTATTTTCAGCATTTTGAGGAATTTCCATACTGCCCCCATAATAGTTTTACCAGTTTACAATCCCATCAGCAGTAAGAGGGTTCCTTTTTCCTTCAGCCTCACCAGCCTTGATTGCTATTCAAGTTTTTGATCTGCCATTCTTTCTGGGGTGAGATGGTATTAGTGATGTTTTGACTTGCATTTCTCTAATGGCTAAGGATGTTGGACATCTTTTCAAGGACCACACTGTCCAACGTGACATACAGATTCAATACAATTTCTATCAAAATAGCAACAACATTTTTTTTCACAGATCTTGAAAAAATAATCTTTAAATCTGTATGGAATCAAAGGAGACCTAGAATAGCCAAAGCAATCCTGAGTAACAAGACAAGGACATCTTTGCTAATAGCCCCTCACAATTTATGTGGGAGAAGTTTTGTTATGTAGCCTAAGGAGGAAACAGTGGTTAGATTAGGAAGAAATTAGAAATTACACACATTTTGAAACTTTGCATATCATTAAAATGATGTTGAATTGTGACTTAACTTACTAAGATACAAATTTGCCTGAAACGTTTTTGAGAAAATAACTTAGCTGAACCACACTTTTCCCACGATCCAGTTCTCAAAATCATCACCAATCTACTTCGTGGGAAATTTTTATTTTGTTTGCAAAAATAATAATAATGGGCTCTCATTATTATTTGCCATCAATAACTTTTTTATGTACCAACATGTAAGAAAAAATGTTATTTCTCATTTTGAAATAAAACAATGGATCTTTTAAATCCACTTAAAACGATTATTTCCATCCATAATATTTTTCTTCCACTCTCTTCCCTATCAGAGAAAAGAGCAGCATGAGGCCTGAGAACCGGAGCTGCGCGTCCGAGTTCCTGCTCCTGGGACTCCCCATCCGGCCGGAGCAGCGCGCGGGGTTCTTCGCCCTGTTCCTGGCCGTGTACCTGACCACGCTGCTGGGGAACCTGCTCATCGCCCTGCTCATCCGGCTGGACTCCCGCCTGCACACCCCCATGTACTTCTTCCTCAGCCACCTGGCTCTCACCGACATCTCCTTCTCTTCAGTCACTGTCCCAAAGATGCTGATGGACCTGGGAACTAACTTAAAGACCATCCCCTTTTCAGGGTGCATTTCCCAGATGTATTTTTTTCCTATTTTTTACTGACCTGCACAGCTTCCTTATTACATCAATGGCATATGACAGATATGTGGCCATATGTCACCCTCTTCACTACACCACCATCATGAGGGAAGAGGTGTGCACCTTATTTGTAGTGGCATCCTGGATCCTGTCCTGTGCCAGCTCTCTCTCACACACCCGTCTCCTGACCCGGCTGTCCTTCTGTGCTGCTAACACCATCCCCCACTTCTTTTGTGACCTTGCTGCCGTGCTCAAGCTGTCCTGCTCAGACATCTTCGTTAACGAGTTAGTCATCTTCACAGTAGGGGTGATGGTCATAACTCTGCCTTTTATATGTATCCTGGTGTCCTACGGCTACACTGGGGCCACCATCCTGAGGATCCCTTCGACCAAGGGGATCTACAAAGCCTTGTCCACATGTGGGGCCCATCTTTCTGTGGTATCTCTGTATTACGGGGCAATATTTTGTCAGTACCTTTTCCCAACATCAAATAAGTCCACTGGAAAGGACACTGTCGCTGCTATCATGTACACAGTGGTCACTCCCATGTTGAATCCCTTTATCTACAGCCTTAGGAACAGGGACATGAAAGAAGCTCTTGGTAAACTCTTCAGTACAGCAACTTTATTGTCACAGTAATAACCACAAAAAGTTTATTTCATGTGCATGCATTGTGTTGATCAAATCAGGGTGATTGTCAGTTCTGGCTTCAAGCTCATTCCTTCTAGTTCATCTTAAAAACATGTAAGTGACTGTGACCTTTAGTCACATTGCCGAGCTGTACAACAGCAGAATCCACTCACCTCACTTTCAACGTCCTTCTAACTCCCCTTCCTCTTACCCTTGCTAGACGCTAGTAATTACTACCTCTTTTACGTTGACTTTTATAAATAACTTTTTTTCCCATTTTATTGATATGTATAAGTGCAAAATTTAAGGTTTAATAACTTTTCATCAGAAACAGATACATTGATTCATTATCTATTCAACTTGTAAAGTCTTAAGTGTAAATAATATTTTAATAATCTCTTAAACTTTGGAGGACATAAATAATGCAATAATATACAGTTTGTGAACTGAGTTTGAAGAAAACTTCCCTAAGAACATGATGTTGGAAGTAGTAGGAAGCACACTTATAATGTCTTACATGAATCCTGACATTTGGTAGAATGAAATAAGAGAGCTTAAATTGCTTTAGTAGTAGAATCATTTATGTTGATATTTTCAGATCAATTTTGACTTCTGTAAATTCGTATTTTCAAGCTCTAACATAAAATAATATTCTAACAAGAAGGCTGTTAGATGTTCTTTTCTCTTTTCAATAAATATATCAAACATGTCATAATTTTATTGTCACACCAAACATGTTTATTGCAAATAAAACCGGTTTTGAAAAAAAAGCATTGCATATTCATTAGCGGTTTACTGTTTCTGTTAAGCTTTGAGGAATTTCATTGCAACTTGTAATTTTGTTAATTTCACTCTGATTTGTTCTTGAAGGATTGGGACATGTTCTACAATAACTCCAAAATATATTTTCAGTTTATTGAGCTGACAATTATTGCACACATGAAGCATGACACAATAAAATATTAATTAGTTGTAAAGCAATAGATGATTTCAGAAAAGCAGTATGCCTGCAAAGGGATTTTAAAGATTTTGGCAGAGTACTGAGCAATTTCTAGTCATTTATTTCTAAGAGGCCTCATTAAATTTTGCCGTGTTTTTTTGACACAGGCCATAAAATAACATCTCTATTAACTTTAAGCTACATTATTGTCATTAGGTGCATCAAAGTTATATCTGCCTCTATGTACCTTTTTGTACCCGCTTTTGCAAAATACAATATTTTATTCAATTTTATGCATAAATATAAGACTAATTAGTAGGTAACCATCAGCTGAAATGACCTTAAAGGCTATGGCGATGCCTTAAACTAGATTTTATTGGAGGCGTTGGGATAATATTTCTTTGAGGCTGGAATTAAACCCACCTAATTTTATGCTCTGTCACAAATGGGCTAAATGTCCACCCCAAGGTGCAGTGATAAATATAAAAATATTTCAAAAAAATTAAGGTTTGTGTGTGGGATACAATAGCAGCTTCACTCTGTTACTCATCTAATTTCATTCTATAACTTTCCCCCATTTTATTAGTATGTATATGCGATACACTATCAGTATATCGAACTTGAGAGTTTTCTACACTTACGTATTGCAACAACGTCACGTTCCCTTCCCTGTGCCCTTTCTCACCCACTCACCCTCTTCCTCATCCCCTCTGAACTCCTAATATCTCACTTATTTTACTCTATAATTTATTTACACTCTGTGTATCTCATATGAGAGAAGTCATGCAATATTTAATCTTCTGAGTCTGATTCACTTCCCTGAGCTTTATGGTCTCAAGTTGTATATTTTTACCTACAAATGATTCATATCTGTCTTCATGACAAAGTAGTACTCCATTGTGTATGTATGCCATAGTTTTTTAATCCATGGATCTATTGTCAGGCATTTTGACAACTTCCATGATTTAGCTATTACTAGTTGTGCTGGTAACAACATGAGTATGCATGTATCTCTGTCATTATATGATGCTCTTAACTATTTTGGAAAGATATCCAGAAGAGGTATCACTGGATTTCTGAGGAATCTTCATACAGCTTCCATAATGGTTGTACTAGTTTGCAGTCCCACCAGCAATGTAAAAGGATTCCTTTTTCCATGAACCCTCACCAGAATTGATTGCTTTTTGAGCTCTTGACAAAAGCCATTCTTTCTGGGGTAAAATGGTATCTTAATGTTATTTTTATTTGCATGTGTTTAATAGCTAAGGGTGTTGAGCCTTTTTGTGTGTATTTTCTGACCACTTGTACTTCTTCTGACAGCTGCCTATTCATTTTTAAGGGCCTTTCTAATTGGATTTTTGATGTTGAGGGTTCTATTTGCCTCAGTTCTTTGTATATTCTAGCAATTACCCTCCAGTCTGATGTGTAGATGGTAAGACATAATTTTCCAATTCTGTAGGTTCTCTCTTCACTCTATTAGCTGCTTCCTTTGCTGCATAGAAACTTCCTACCTTGAGATAATCCCATTTGTTGATTCTAAGAGTTATTTCTTTTGCATCAGAGGTCTTATTAAGAAAATCTTTGCTCACACCTTTATCTTCAAGAGTTTTATGGATTTTGCCCTCTGGGAGGTTCATAAAATCATTCCACTCTTAACATTATAAATGTGATCTATACTATTAGTGGGGCTTTCTACACAGATTGTCTAGTAACATACTAGAAAGGTTTATTGAAGGTAACACTAAATTATTGTTAACAACATAGAAAAAAATTCTACCTTAATGGTTTATACCCAGCTAAATAGTATACAATTATTGCTTACCAACAACATGTCAAGCCATGCGGCTGTGAGTTATCAACACTTAACAATAGTATTGTAAGAAGGATGACAGAATATATATGTCCTTAAAACTGTCAAGCTGTCAAGCTGTAACTATTACATAGCAAATATATATACCAATAAAAATGGGAAAAATAGTTCATTTTCTTTAAAGTCCTGAATAGTATTCCATGGTAAGGATTGCCATAGTTTGTTAAACCAATCACTTGTTGAAGAAGATGTTTTATTTTGTTCAAATTTTGCCTATATAGAATAATTGCTCAAAAATGTACATATTTGTACGTGTGTCATATGAAAATTAACTTTTTATGTGTTTAAGGTAAGTAACTTCTAAATCACAGGTGGTTGCTCATTTTCAAACAAAACTCCAAATTGTTTTCTGGGCAGTTGTACTATTTTGTAGTTCCATTAGGCAAAGTACAAGTGAACCAATTTCTCTGAATCATTATAACATTAGGTTCTTCCATTATTTTTTATTTTAGCCATTGCAATGGTTAGGTAGCTGAATTGCATTGTCATTTTAATTTGCATTTCCCAAATGGCTAATGATGTCCACCATCTCTTTGGGTTTTTACCTACCCCGTATCTCTCCTTTTAGTGAAATGTTTCTTTGTAGCTTTTTCTCATGTTCTCATCATTGGATCGTTCCCTTTTTGCGGAGTGCTGAGAGTTCTCTATGCGTTCTACACTAGCTTTTGTCAACTATGTGATTTACAAGTGTTTTCTTCCATTCTACAGTCACTCCTCCCATTTTCTTTAAATAATTCGTTACAGAGTATGTTTCCAATTTTGGTAAAGTTCTATCTATCAAGTTTTCATTATACAGATTATGATTTTTGCTTTTGGTTTGAAGATTCAGAAAACTGCCTGGTTTTTGTTTTTGCTTTCTCCTTTTTTTTGAAACCAGTATTTTGCCTACTTTTTTTGTTAAATGTTACCATAGCAGGGAAAACACAGTCAAGAACCACGCCTAGGCCCCTGATCGCAGGTGTAGGGTAAGTGGATAGAATCCAGGTCTGCTCTTCCAGTGTTTAAGTGCAGTGTTTAAACCAGCTTAAATGTAACAAATTGTGTATAAGGAAGTGGAAATACTCTTTCCTCTGTTCCCGTTTGCACCTTCACTTCTACTCCGGTGATTACGCACACACATACATTCTTACACTGTTTACAGTGTATCGGAGCTGTAGTCTAACACTGTTCCACCTCCTCATCTTCCTACTTAGTGGCTTTCCAAAGTAGCACAGCAGCACAACCAACAATAGCTAAAAGATGGAAGTCGCCAAAATACTCGTCAACAGACCAGTGGATGCACAAACTGTGGTATTTATACACAATGGAATGTTATGCATTTATAAAGTCCAACAGCGTGGAGGCTTTTACGGGCAAATGGAAGAAACTTGAGAACATCATGCTTAGTGAAGTGAGTCAGAAGCAGAAGGTGAAACATCGAATAGTCTCTCTGATATGAGAAACCCAGATCACAACTCTTATGGAACTTAAAACAAAAAACAAAGTGAAACAGGGGGGTAGGGCGGGGAGGGAGGGTTGGGTAGGAGGAGGGACAAAAGGAGAGTGGGAAAGCCTTGCCACCTTGACAAGATACGTAAGTGCACAAAATGCTCAAGTTCATTGTGAACCTTAAATTTTGCGCTTATACATATCAATAAAATGGGGGAAATGAAAAAAAGAGGGCTCTCTTTTCCCCACAACCCCCCAAAAAAAGATATATGTGTTCTCTGAACTGGCTGTATGTGGTTGTCCTCTACAGGATTAACTATAACATCTTTCTCCATTTATTTATTGGTAACAGTTTAGATTGCTATTATTCTTATCCATTATACATCGGGACACAGAAAGCATCTTTGGATGTACATGTACATATCTCAATATTCAATACACATTTACAATAATATTAGTCAATACAAACTTATAAATATATGAGCTAAAGCCCTAGGAGGGAGAGTTTTTAGGAAAAGTAAGGATATATTTTAAACATTCAGTTTAGGAGCAAAGGAAGGTGTAGGAAGAGAAGAAAGATTCAACCTCCACTATAGAGATTGTATAATTTTTATGTTATAAACCCTGATTCTTGTTTTTTTCCTTAATTATACATTAAAGCAGAAGAATAAGTTAAAAGGAAATTATACCACAAGGGTATGAAACAGAGAAAAGAGAAGAGTAACAATTTAAGATTCAAGAAAAGTATTTTAGAGGAAAGTAACAAATTATAAAAATTCTCATAATGAGAAAATTTACTCTCTCTTTTCCCATTCTTTTTCTCATCAAATGTAGAAAAATATTCAATAGCTACAAATTCAATTTTTACAATGACATTGAAATATGAAAACTTTGGAGGATCAGTATTAATAATCATAGAGAATTTTTTCTGAAAATATTTTTGGGAAAAGATTTCATTCAAAATAGTATTTAAAATTTGAGAGGAAAAGAATACAATAAATGCTCCTAAGGAGGAGAAAAAATAAATAAGAGTTTTGTGTTTGTAGATATGCAGGCGCCTACCAGGCCATTATTAAAGGACACGAGGGCCTTCAATAGTCTTGCTACATGCAGGTTAAAAATGCTAACCTCTAGTTGTACCCAGTGGCATAAGCCTATGATTCCAGCAGTCTGGGAGGCTCAGGCAGGAAGATTACAAGTTCCAAGTCCAGCCTGGGCAATGTAGTCACTTACTGAGAACTTGTCTCAAAATAAAAATAACAAATAGAGGTGAGAGGAATGGCTCAGCAGTTAAACGGCTCAGCGGTTAAAATGCTTGCCTAGCAAGCACCAAGTCAAGCGCTAAGTACCCGAGTTCAATTCCCCAGCACCACATAAGCCATGTGTGGTGGCACATGCCCGTAAGCACTCAGGAGGGCTGGAGCAGGAAGATTGCTGTGAGTCCAGCAAGGCCAGCCTGGGCTCCACAGTGAGTTCAGGATCAGCCTGGGCTACAGAGTGGGACCCAATAAAGAATAAAATAAAATAAATAAAAAATAAAGATAACAAATAGAGTAGGGATGCAGGCCTTGGGTCAGGTCTCCAGTACTGGCAAAAGAAATTGAAAAATGCTAATCTATGACGTTTTGACTGCTCACCAAAAACTGTAAAAAGCATGTCGAAAGGGAGCAGATTCGGTCTGTAAGTCTGTCAAGAGGATGCTGCTGAGGACCCCCCCCCACCCCCACCCCGGCTCACGAGCTTCTGCAGACCCTGTTTCAAGTCTTTGTTTCTCAGGCTGTAGATAAAAGGGTTTAGCATGGAGGACAAAACCGTGTAGACAATGGTTGCTATGTGGTCCTTCACGGAGTACGTGGACACGGGCTGTAAGTACACATAGAAGATGCTGCCGTAGAAGAGTGTGACCACGCTGAGGTGAGACCCGCAGGTGGAGAAAGCTTTGCGCTTCCCGGCAGCAGAGGGAATCTTCAGAACCGTGCTCAGGATTCGTACGTAAGAGAAAGCAATGCACACGAAGGGGGTCACCAAAACCACCGCTCCTTCTGTTACTATCACAATTTCATTGATAAATGTAGAGGAGCAGGACAGCTTGATCAGGGGGCTGAGGTCACAGAGAAAGTGGTGGACGACATTGGAGTCACAGAAGGTGAGACGACTCAGCAGGAGGGTGTGCAGGAGAGAGTGGAGGTGGGGAAAGGAGCAGGAGAAGGCCACCAGCAGGACGCAGCGGCGGTGGCTCATGGTGATGACGTAGTGGAAGGGGTCACAGATGGCCACGTAGCGATCAAAGGCCATGACTGCCAGAAGGCAGCTGTCGCTGTTGCCCAAAGCGTAGATAAAATACATCTGAGTCAGACAACCAGCGTAGGAGATGGTTTTCCTTTCCGCCAGAAAGTTCACCAGCATCTTGGGGACAATGGTTGTTGTGAAGCAAATGTCGGTGAAAGACAGGAAACTCAAGAAGAAGTACATGGGGGTCTGGAGACGAGGGTCAAAGCGGATGACCATGACGATGAGCAGGTTCCCAGATAGAGTGACCAGGTAAATGGTGAGAAAGAGAATGAAAAGTGGCCTTTGGTCCTCAGGCCGAGAGGAGAGGCCCAGGAGGATGAACTCAGAGACTCTGCTGGTTTGGTTGACTCTTTCCATTGAACTGGACCCAGTTACACACACGTAGTTTAGTTATTTAGCAGACTTCAGTTCTAGACCCCAAGTCAGGAGAATCCAGGAAGACTTCCTTTCATTTGTCTGATCAAAATAAGGGGCTACGCAGCAACAGCTTGTCAATCTTGGTTTCTTGATACATTTTTCTGACCCAAATCTCTGAGCATCAGCAGGGATTTATCTTAAAATCTGGAGGAACAGAAAAAAATTCCTTTAAAACCATTACAGGTGGACCTCTCTGATGAATACTTTTCATTTATATGTCTATTTTGGTTTTCTTAATTAATGGATATCAGTTGCACATCTTAGAGGGAGTCAGTATGACATTTCACTACCTGCACTCAGCCTGCACTAGTCAATTTTGCCTCCTTCACCAACTCTTCTCCCCTTCTCACCTCTAGCAATCATGTGGAGGACCTATGGACATTTCTAAAAAAAAAAAATAGGCCTACTGTATGACCCAACTCTGCAACTGCTGGGTATACAGCCAAAAGAAATGAGGTTAGTGTACAAAAGAAATATCTGTGTATCCTCTTTATTGAAGCACTACTCACAATGTCTAACAAGAGAAATTAACATAAATGCCCATCAACAAGTGGGAAGATTATCAAATGTGCTATATCAATACACAGAAAAATTAGTTTTTATTCTACAAAAAGCAGTGTTCTGTTGAAGACAGAGCCATACACAAATTCTGGTAGTTGTGGCACTTATATTCTAATTAGGGCAGTAGGTTATTGATAAAATATGTAGGGTAATGTTAGGTAAACAATTCTATAAAAATAAATGAATACAAGGGGATGGAGACAGGTGGGTGTAAGCTTGGGGTTCTTCAGACAGGGAGATCAATTCTATATATAATCAATTCCTATATCATTCCTTACATAATCAACTTCATTTCTGTGAAGGAGAAAGTCAGCTTTACATGATCTTGGAGGAAATGATACTTTACCAAACACCAACAGATAAAATCTAAGAGGAATGTTGAACTCAGTCTTTTCACAGATAGATTTTCTTTTCTGAGCACAGAATGAGCAGTTCTCTTTCCTTCACCTCTAGCATGTCTCCTCTTTTTGTAAATTTTATTTGGAAAAAAATCCTCTGTCCTAGCCCCCTTGTACTGTGTGAACACCCACTTTTGAGTATTCAGTTTACATTTCCCCTTCTCATATTCACATATTTATTTTACAATCTAAATGAGAAACACGTTGCTTTGCTCTCTTCCTTCCTTCCTCTCTAGTTGCCTAGCATTGGACATCAGAGTCAACTCTATTTTTTTCACACTACAAAAATAAAAAATAAAACAACAAAAAACCCCACTACTGCATTGAAAGTTCTTCCATCAATAAAGAGTTAGTTCCATTTTTTAGAGTCAGCATATTTACCTGGGCCTTGTGAAGAGAGATTTTATCCAGAGATGCTCAAATACGTAAGATAATAGTTATTTGATATATCCTTGGCTACCATAAAAATCTTTCTACTGAATGTCAAAACAATTTATTTAGACTAAGCACATTCTTTTACACACTGTAAATGAACCTTCTAAGCTAGAACTCTTGACACATTCAAAGTCATCAACTTTTTATATGGCTATGGCAGGAGATGAATAAATGCACCAAACGTCCATGTGGTGAAGGCTTGGTCCCGGGATGGCATGACTGGGAGACAGGGGAACCTTTGGGTGGTGGGAGCTGGTAATAAATTCTTAGGCCATTAGGAACGCGCTCTCAAAAGGACAGGCTGCACTCTCTTCCTCTTTGCACCCCAGAGCACGTAACAGGAGTGGTTTTGCCCCACCACACGCTCCCACTCGAATGTACTGTCTTAGAAGAGACCCGGAGTAATGGGACCAAGCAAGTGCACACTGGGAATCTCCAAAACATTAACTAAAGTTCATCTTTTCTCAATAAATTAATTGCCTTGGGTACTGCTTATGGTAAGAGAAAGCTAATGCATATACATTCATTTATTTAAAAATAAAATTTCTACCTTTTCCTTTAACTTATTAAGCATCATTAAATCTCTGTTTTTCCATTTGTAAAACTGGACACAAAATAATTACATTGTCATAAGAATTAAATGAAGTGATGCATTTAAAGAACATGAAGAACAAGCATATTGGAAACACTCAAGTGTTGACCATCAACCTGAGCACAATCATTCTTCATTTATTATTCCCAGATGTGATCAAGATTAATCACATGATTAAAATATCATATTTCTCATTGAGTCATTGTGAGGCTAATTTTATGATTTTGCAAAATTATATAAAGGACATTTGTACATTGAATGATTTGCAAATGGTCAGTAGCTAAGTTTTAATAGCCATGAGTTCCTAAAAATATCAGCACAAGGCATTTGCTACGTGTTCACTGAACTCCATAACGAGGCATTTACTGTTATTATTGCCATCTCATACACTAACTAGGATGGTGAGATTTAGAGAGGCGACTTATTTTGTTCAAGGTCACTAAGGAAGTGAATAGTAACCGATATTTGAAACCCATACTGAGTCACGCTGAAGCCATTTTCTTAACCCTTGAAATACACATCTTCATGTCTTTAAGGTACACTATCGCCCTACTTTAACAAGATGCTTTCTTCACTTTGATAATTTTCAGCATAATTGCCCCTCTTCTACCAAAATTATCATTCACTTTTGTGTCCATGTCAGAATTATCCCTGTAGTTACCGAAGAGGATACTTTTTTTTCTCTGTGAGAAATACCATGGGATTTAAAAACTGGCAAACATGATTTACTGGCTATCTCCAGTGAAAGAAATGGGAACTGCCTGGTTAGAGCATGCCTGAGGTGTGGAGCCGTGGTGCGTGGTACCTAGGTTTGAATTGTTCTGCTCACAGTCTGCTAAAGTTTATGACTGACAATTGGAATGCCATGTCTGAAAACAGGCTGTCCGACCAAAAACCAGAAGCAGGTTTCCTGTAACGTCTTAATCCACGAAGTATTGGAAATTAGAAGAAAAGGAGGAAAGAGTCAGTGGAAGGCTGGGTTAAAGAGGCCAGGTGCGTGGGCAGCCCCCAAAGCTCACCTCCACTTCCGGAGGCGTGGCTTTGCTTTTAAATCTCTCCAGAAGCTGATCGTCCCTGCAACATCAGGAAATTAATTCCAAGGCCACTTCGCAGCCGCAGCTCGGCTTCTGGGTGTTTTTCTCCTGAACTTCTAGACTAAGTAGCAAGAAGAGGAACAGGAAAGGAAGAGGGAAGTAACACATTCGCTGCCGAGAAGGCTAGCCCGGATCAGCCCTTCGCTGGCCTCAAACCCCCACTTCTTTCCTCACCTCCGCCACTTCCTCAGCTGCTGTTTGGGAAGACAGAGATGCCCTGACTCAAGAGGCAAAATCCTCTTGCTGGTAGAACCCAGTTTCCTTCTGTTCTCTCAGCCTTGGGGGCCCTTGTAAAGATGTGCGAGTTACGATACGCTGATCTCTCAGGAGAGTTCGTCCTGTGATTTCTCTAGACACAGAAGGCAGCGGGTGGGGGTGGGGAGAGTCCCATTTAGCAGAGCTGACTCCCAGGAGCCAGGGGAAGGCTCTTGAGAGGTCGGAGTTAAGCTAGGAACTTTTTACCCTTGCTGCAGTATCTCAGGGGCACGCTAAGGTTCCTGAAGTAATAATTATCAAGGGCAGATAGATCACTGAGATGGGTGAGCGTTTTTGTTCTGGTTTTGACCCTAGTTGCCTAGTGGCATCTCATTTTGTACTTTCCAGCAGACAGAAGTGGAACATCTTTTCATATTCTTAACTTTCCAGCTGAATATCTTCCCTAGTGTTGTGGTTGTTAATATCTTTGGCCAATTTTTCACTTGGATTTGTTTGATTGTGGCTGAGTTTTGAGAGTTCATTGTGTATTTTGGTCAATAGATCTTTATCAGGTGTGCCTTGCGAAGAAATATATTCCCTCCCAGTCTGCACTTTTTATGTTTATTTTCAAGTGTGTTTAGCAGAGTGATAAGTTTTAATTTGTATGAACTATGGCTTATAAACTCTGTCCTTCTGGAATAATTTATTTGATATTGTATCGAAGAGGTTATCACATGACCTAAATCATCTAAATTTTCTTCTATGAGGTCTCCTATGAGTTTAATAATTTTATGTTTTACATTTAAGTCTATAATTAATTTAAGTAAATATCAATGAATGATGCTAAGACAGAGATTGTGGCTTTTTTATGTGTGGATATCCAGATACTCTCACACCATTTGTTGAAAATATTCTTTTATCCATTGCCCTGCTCTTGTTCTTTGTCAAAGGTCAGTCGACAATATTAATCTGGGTCTGTTTCAGGACTTTCTGTTCTGTTCCATTGGTCTTTTTATTTGTTTCTACGTTAGCAATGCATTCTTGATTCCCACAGGGTCATAGTAAGCCTTGACATCAAGTTGTGTTGACCCTCTGAGTGTGTTCTTCCTGATTGCTGAGTTGGCCATCCAGATCCTTTGTTGCCTCATATAAACTTATATTACAGTGTATTGATACAAAATAACTTACTAGGATTTTGATTAGGATTGAGTTGAATTTACAACTGCTGCTTAAACATGCATCTCTGTTGTATTCAGCTTTTAAGTCTGTTGGAATGATACCCAGAAGAGGTATCACTGGATCAAACAGAATATTTATTTTAAGTCCATTTTACCAGTTTACAGGCCCACTAGCAATGTAAAAGGGTTCATTTTTCTTTGCAACTTCACCAGAACTGATTGCTGCTGAGGCCTGCACCACCAGTCCTACCTATAATTGAGCTATTTGTTAAGTCACTGATTTTTTAAAATTTTATTTTAGTGGAAAAATTCACAAAACATAAAATTTAACTTTTTTGGGAAAGTATATGAATTCCAAATTCTGTAACACATTAGAACCATAGGGTTTGGGGAGTTAGTGAGTGTCTTTAAAAACTATTCACATTTCCAACTCTTGTGGGTACCATTTTTCTTCCCTAGACACAATTTCATATCTATTTTTATTTCCTTCCTTTGGAGGCTTCCATTTTGAAGGCTCCAACAAAAAGACAAAAATTCTTCTACTTCAGGTTTTACAAGAAATTGCCAGCACTACTAATAAAACAGGAAGTTCCTTCAATAAAATAAAATAAAATACAGCAAATCATTAAAAAGATCATACATCATGACCAAGATGACCTCATTCCAAGGCTGCAAAGATCGTTCAACATGCATAAATCGATTAATGTAAAATATTACCTGATAAAAGCAAGGACAAAAATTACGTAGACATATCAATAAATGCAGGAAAAACCTTTGAAAAAATCCAACATCCATTCATGATAAAAACCCTGATTAAAATAGGTATAGAATTACCTTACCTCAAGCTGATAGAAGCAATTTGTGACTAACCTACTGGCAACATCACAGTAAATTGGGAGAAGTTGGTAGCATTTCCCCCAGATCAGGAACAAGGCAAGAGGGTCCACTCTTACCACCCCCATTCAGTATAGTACTCAAAACCTCAGCCAGAGCAATCAGGCAAGAGAACGAAATAAGAGGAATACATAACGAAAAGGAAGAAGTCAAACTATCCTTACTTACAGATGACATGATCCTCTACAGAAGATCTCAAAATCTCCACCAGAAACTCTTAGAACTAACAAATTCAGCCAAGTTGTCGAAAACAAAATCAAGACACAAATATCAATAGCTTTCCTGTGCGCCAACAATTACATTGCTGAGCAATAGATGAGAAAAAACAATCCCATTCACAAGCTCAAGAAAACGAATGACTAGGAATCAACCTAATGAAGAAAGTGAAGGGACCTCTACAAGGAAAACCATAGGAGGCTGAAAAAGAAATTGAGGAGGACATTGGAAAATGGAAAGATATCTCATTCCAGAATGAGCAGAACCAACTGAGCCCAGATTTAAGCAATCCCAATTTAAGTACCACTTTTCACACACAAACACACACACACACACACACACACACACACACACACACACACACACACACAGAAAAATAATAAGTCTAAAATTCACATGGAACCAGAGAAGACCCAGAATAGCCCACAAGACAGAAGCAGAAGGCATCACAGTTATAAAATCAAGTTATATTACAGTGCAATAGTAATAAAACCAAATGGTACTGGCACAAAAACAGAGAGACAGACCAATGGAACAGGATTGAGGATCCGATACCAGCATTAGACACCCTCAATCATCTAATCTCTGACAATGAGGCTAATTACATGCACTGGAGAAGATTGCCTCTGTCATGGTTCGGATCTGGATTATCCTCCGAAGGCCTCAAGTACCTATGGATACTGTGTAGTGTTTGGGGGTGGGACCTGGCTGGGAGGGGCAGATGCTTGGGGCTTGACCTGGATGAGCATGTGCTGGTTCTACCCTTCCTCCCAAACTAGTCTCTATTTTGCACTGCTGCTGGGAGGATCTCTGTCTCCAGAGTACCGGCTCCAGCTGCAGCTCCACCATGAAATTCCATCATTTTCCAGCCACCAACCAGTGAATACTATGACCTTCTGAAACTATGAGCTAAAATAAATCTTTTCTCCCTAGGTTGTGGATGTCGGGTATTGAGTCACAGTGACGAAAAGTAACTACGACAGCCTCTTTAGCACATAGTGGTGGGATAACAGGCTCTCTACACGTAGAAGAATTAATCTAGACCCATACCTTTCACTCATGCCAAAATAAAAAATGAATCAAAAGGCTAACTGCTAAAATGAAAATACCAAACCTGTCGAAAACAAAATAGGTAAATTCCTTAAAGATAGAGGGGTAGGCAGTAGAACACCTGTTGCACAATAAATAACACAACGAATCAACAATGGGACTGTATAAGATTTAAAGTCCTATGCACAGCAAAGGTAGCAGTCAATTGAGTTAAGAGAGAACAAACAGATGGGAAAAAGAATTGCCATCGACTTCTCAGACAGAGGCATATAGATGGACTATACAAAGAAAAAAAGATTCTCAAAAATAAAAGATCAGTTTAACATGGGCAATTGAAATGAATACGTAATTCTCAGAAGATACACAAACGGCCAACAAATGCATGGGAAAATGTTCACCATCTTCAGCCATTAGAGAAAATGCAAATCATAACAGCACCAAGGTTCCATCTTACTACTATAAGAATGGCTACTATCAAGGGCTCAGAAGCAGCAGGCGCTGGTGAGGATGTGGCGAGCAAGGGATCCTCCTACACTGCTAGTGGGACTGCACAGTGGGGCAGCCATTTTGGAAGTGAGTATGGCGATTCTGTAAGAAACTGGAAATACATATTGGAAAGGATTCCTCTTCAGGGTATCTTCAAAAAGAGTTCAAGCCTTTACACAGCATGTGTATATCTATATTTATAGCAGCAAGATTTATACTAGCAAAACCACGGAAATTGCGATACGTCCATCATCAGATGAATGGGTAAAGAAAATGTGGTCTATATACACACAGTGGAGCACTACTCTGCCATAAAGAAAGATAATTTTGAGTCACTTGTAAGATACTAGATGCACCTTGAGACCAACACGCTTAGTGAAATGAATCAGATCAAAAAATATTAAATATTGCATGTTTTCTCTAATATGAGGAACCCAATAAGAGCCAATAAGAGAGACAGTAGGAAACGGAGGGAAAGTGGGAGGAGGTGAGACAGTGGGAAGGGAAGAAGGGAGGTGAAAGTGATGAATGTGTGGTGAGAGTGGACACCAGCTGCTCAAGTTGAATGCGACTACGGTGTCTCACAAGTATATACTAGCAAAAATAACGCTGGGGCACGAAATTAGATGAGGCATATGTGACTCGTGTCTTCTGTCTCCTTTTGGACCATTTACCCAAGTTTTTCCGTCTGAGTTACAGGTTGAAGAGAATAGTGACAGTAGGAAGCCCACAGCAGCGCCCCCAAGGCCATGGAGGACAGAAACGCTTTTTGAGCGTCTACAAGCGGAAGAAAACCTTACTTAGAAACAGCAGCGCAATTCCTCTGTTTCGGGATTCAGGGACAATTAGTCTCTTTCTTCACTAATAAGAACCCTGAGGCCTCCAGACCTTGTAAATATTCCCACCTGAGCTACCCCAGGGCTTTCCATTTCCACTCATTGTGAGTTGAGAAATCTACCTTACTGAAGCTGAGTCTCCATGAGGGCACGTGACTTGAGTCTACCTTTGTCCAAGAATAAAGCATTAAAGCTACAGAGCCCCCACACCTGAGTAGCATCCGAGGTTGGTTGAAATCAACTGGGTAAGTGCTGAATCAGACAGACCAGGATTCAAGTTGGGGCTACTCTATTTACCTCCTGAGTCACCTTGAAAAAACTATTTGTTCACTCTATACCTCAGTTTCCTTATGTGAAAAATAGCTTATCTTAGAAAAGAATTGAATAAGATAATAATTCATAAGATAGGCAAAGCGAGAGTGAGCAGGATGTGGGCGGGCCGTGCGCCGCAGCTCCTTACTGCTGCCTGCTGTTAATGAAGCTGTGATTACTGTAGTGTTTTGTCGTTTTTCCCTCAGCTAATAAACGACAGAGGTGGGGTTCATGCCCATGTATGTCTGCACTCTAGCTCCGAGAGCCGTTGCATCTCGTATTATGGGGAATTGTGGGGAAGACTCACGAGAACGAAATTAAAATCGAAAGTCAAAGGACAGCCACTTGATGTCTTTAAAGAATTTCAGGCCTCTTGACTCTTGTTTTCTCCATGTTTGTTTCAATTTTCCATCCACAAATATATCTCAAAGGTTTGCACAAGGGTATGGCGACCAGGACCCTGCCTCCTTTCCCAACTCCACATGAATTTCTAACTCCAAAGCCCTGAACGCACTGTATCAGTAATTCCAAGTTTTGAAAAGAGAACCAAGAAGTACTGATTCGGCTGAAAATGTGGTTCAATTATTGTAGCCAGAGGACCTGGTCATATTTCACAGAATTGTGTCATCTTGCTCATTATTATCAAAAGAAAATGGCCTTCCTACGCTGCCCAGGTCCTTTATTTCCTGGAGAGCTTCACATAAGCTGGGAAATTTATATTTCTACTCTTCTTGCATCACTCTTGGTCTAGCCAATTACTACTTCATATCCCAAATTATCCAAACCACTACGAACTCTAATCAATAGTGTCCCAATAATCTTTCTCAGTACTATCACCTTTGCAATGCTAATCAGTTTCAGAGTATGTGTTTAATTACTGTTTTCAGTCTGCCCAGTTAGCCTGTAAGGGAGGAGCTATGTTTGTTTTGACTAACCTTCACTATCCAGTGAGCACAAGCATTCCTGGTATTAAGGAAGCAATGGATAAATATTTAAATATAGGGGAACCCCAGACCCACTGTGGAGGCATTCTAAAGAAAGGATCGCTTCAACAAGGCTGCATCCCCCAAATAGCTAACAAATCTATAGCTCTTTGAAAAAAAAAGTCTGCCTGGCTTTGAGAAAAGAAAATTAAGTTTGAGGAATTGCATCAGGGACTGAATTCCAGGTTTAGCAAAGGTCTTAATAATGATTGTATGTCCCTTTACTGCTGTGTGATCTCGAGCTAGTCATTTACCTTCTTGGTCTCTGTTTCCTGATTTGATAATGTGGGACGGGAGTGGGGATTACCGCACATATATTATATGGATCAAATGATAAAAGTCATTGGTACATAGTCTAGATATCACAAATAACCATTGTTCCTTGTCCCCCGTGATTTGTGTCTGCAGGCTTTGCCTTCTTATTCTCTCCTCTTCGAGAAATTTCAGGATTGTCTATGTCTCTAGCATCCATTCTTTGCTTTTTTATGTTTCCAAGGCTTTCCAGGTATTGACATAATAATTCTACAGATTATTTCTCTGTCATTAAAAGAAAATATTTTATTGTCCTGCTTGCGTTAAAGAAATTTAATATTTATAGTCCCAAGGTGTAAATATTATTATACCTGGAGGGATGAAACTCCCTATGCTCTGGGCCCAGATCTATCAGTTATTGTCCCACAGACAAGTCACTAAGCTCTTTAAACCATAACCAAAACCTACCTCCTTCACGGAGTCCCCAGCTCCCACATGTGTTTCCAGCTGGTGTTCCTGCTTGCCCTCTTTTCCCCAGGACACGTCTCTACACAGCAACAGAATGCCTTTTCCATGCCATGAATGAGCTCATGATCATCTGCTGCTCAGCCATCAGTACAACCCCACAGGTGCTGGATCATGCTGACAATAAAATCCAAACTCCCCAGTCTGCTCCCTAGGGATGTGTGTGCCCACTCCTTCATGCTCCTCATCCTTCCGTCCTGTCACCCTCCTTTGTCTCACCTCACTTAGTTCCATTTGCCTTTCTCCCTCCCCTACAAATCTATGTGCCTATCGCCATGTTGGCACTTTCTATTTCCTGACTCTAAAAATACTCTTTCGGCCAGTTCTTTTTCCAGAATGAGTTTCTTGCCAAATATCCAGTTTAATCCACTCGCCACAGTTATGTCTTTTTCATTCCTTGTCTATGTGTTTATTAGTTACATGATTCCTGTGACCAGAATCCCATCTACCTGATGGAAGAAAACTTGCTGTATTTCTTTGTTATCATTTCTCTGGCAACTAGAGCAAAGGCTGACACACAAGAAGCCCTCAATGGCATGGAGTGAATGGATTAGTGCTGGTGACCCTATGAAGGGTAGATTTTAGAGAGATTTAGGATTACAGATTCTAAGAGTTGCCAAGATTTTTATTTTGCCTGGGCTTCTTTCTAGGACACTTGGTGCTTTTTTAGGATAGGTTTTATAGGTTAGATCTAGGATATGTTAGAGATTTGGTCCCCAGCTTGGTTTTATTGGAGGTGATGGAAACTTTAAGAGGTGGAGCTTAGTGGGAAGTTTTAGGTCACGAAGGGTGTGTCCTGGAAGGGGATTAAGGGATGTGGGAGGATCCTGTCTATTCTTTTCCTTTCTCTTTCCTGTGCTAGCCTTGAGCAGTTTTGCTCCCCATGCACACCTCGCCATGATGTGCTGACTCACTACAGACCAAATGCAACAGAGTCCATTGACCATGGACTGAAACCTCCAAAACCTTGAGCCAAAACTAACCTTTTCTCCTTCTACATTGATTATCTTAGCTATTTGTTTCAAGGATATGAAGCTGACATAGTGCACATCATAACAACTATCTCACACGGTGTTTTCGGGTTTCCACAAGATTATGAACAGCCATTGATATTCTGATATCATCTTTATTTTATACCTTTGTTTCCATCAAGATAAAGGTTGGAAGAGAAAAAAATTAAGTTCCATCCTCCATTTTATTCTTTAGCAATGCTGCATCATGAAGCCAGGAAACTACACCAGCGTGTCTGCATTCCTCCTTCTGGGCCTCACTGAGCAGCAGAGACAGCAGCCTCTCCTCTTTGGCATCTTCCTGGGCATGTACCTGGTCACTGTGGTGGGGAATATGCTCATCATCCTGGCCATTGGCTCTGATTCGCACCTCCACACCCCTATGTACTTCTTCCTGGCTAACTTCTCCCTCACTGACCTGTGTTTATCGACTACCACGGTCCCCAGCATGCTGGCGAATATCCAGGCTCACAGTCACAGCATCCCCTATGCGGGATGCCTGTCCCAGGTCTATTTCTTCCTGTGGTTCATTGGTCTAGATGTCTTCCTGCTGGCAGTGATGGCATATGACCGGCTTGTGGCTATCTGCTATCCCCTTCGCTACACCTTGCTCATGAGTCCCAGATGCTGCATCCTGCTGGTGACCACGTCCCTAGCGCTTACACAGTCATACTCTCTAACCCACGCCATTCTTCTGTCTCAGTTATCCTTCTGCATGGACAACATCATTCCTCACTTCTTTTGTGAGCTTCTTCCCCTGTTGAAGCTGTCTTGCTCTGACATCTACGCCAGCCAGTGTGTGCTGATATACTGGGGAGGGGCCTTAACTGTTTTGATTCCCTTGCTAATCGTCATTTCCTATGTCCGCATTGTGGCCACCATCCTGAGAGTTCCATCAGCGGGTGGAAAGTGGAAGGCCTTCTCCACCTGTGGCTCCCACCTCTCGGCAGTTTGCTTGTTCTACACATCTGCTATCGGAGTGTACTTCGTTCCCTCTGCCGCTGACTCGGGCAGCAAGGACAGGGCTGCAGCGGTGATGTATGCCGTGGTGACACCCATGCTGAATCCATTCATCTACAGCCTGAGAAACAAAGACATAAAGAGCGCTTTGAGGAGACAGCTCTGCAGGGGAGCACTGCAGTCAGAAGGAAGCTGAGATTTCTTTTTTTATGGCGGCGGGATTCAGGGAAAATCTACTTGTAGATTACTTTGGTACCCAATTTCATACCTGAGTCTTCTGTGTGGTAGCTTCCCAACTTAGAGCAACATTTTCCCATATATATATACATGCTTTGTAATAATATATATACTTTCCCTAATAATCAGTGACATGCAATGATTATACTGAGCTTGAGAATTTTGTGCACATATATATCACGACAAGATTTCCATCTCTTCCCTCACCTTATTGATCTTTCCATTCCCTCCGTCATCCTGCCGGACTCCTACTATCACACTCATTTGAATCTATAAAATGCCTGTATTCTAGGTTTCTCACATTAGGAAAACCATACCATATTTTACCTTCTGAATTCGACTCACTTAGCTAAGCTTGATGGTCTACTCTTTCCTCATTAAAGAAAGTACTAACATACTCTTTATCATGATTATTTCTGACATATTTGCTTGTTCCAGATCTTGTTCGTAGATATTTACAGTATTTAGCGAGATTAAGTGTATTTCTTCAAGATAATTCTTTTCATCTTTTTCACTATACAAAGGAGAAGCCAGAGGATCAGTAAAGCTAATTACTTGCCTAAAGTTACACTGCTAATTATTCACAGATTCTGGATTTGAACCCAGATATTTGATTCCAGAGTGTATACTCTTAGAAATTACAGTTTGTCTAAATGGGCTTGAAATCTGTGGATTCCTCTCAATCATTAGGGTTTTTTTTTTCTTGCTTGCTTCCCTCACACAGTATACATGTACTGTTCCATTCAACAATTTCTTTCAAAATGGGCTTGATTGGATGAAGGGGCGAGGCTAATAAGAAGTTGAGGACAGAACCGTAAGAGCCCACAGAGATTCTACTTCGATGGAAAGGACAGAGTCTTTGCAGTAATATGGAAGTTGATCATCCTCACACTGAACCCCTTTTACAGCCTGAGGAACAGGAATGGGAAGGGAACACGGTGCAGACTAATCAGAAGGGAAACAGCTTAACACTCTTTCTTGGGATTGCGTGGTCTTGACTTTAAGACTGAGAAGTGAGTTGACTAGGAGCTGCTGAGAACCCAACAACTGTAGCTTTCCTGAATCTTTTTTGTTGCTATATTTGCATGTTGGTATATATCTGTTTGCATCTTAGGATGAGGAAGGAACAAATGACATTAGCAGGCTCTAATCATCTTCATAAAGTACCCATGCTTTGAGTAGGTTTCTACCACTCTCAAAATGGCTCTTGTTCATTTTTTTCCCCAGATGTCTAAAAGAAGTTCCCACTTACATGACATGAATGCTATAAAGTAAAAAATTAATGTGTAAGTTTTATCTTTGATCAAGTTATAAAGGAACTAAAGAAATATGTTTATTGCCCAAGAAACATAGTACTCATTATGTCCAGAAGAATTAAACACAAAAATGATATTTTGGTATTTTACCCTTAGGCAGACAGTGTTCTGTAGAAGAACAAGAAAGGGGCTTTAAGTCCTGTGGTCGTTGTTTGTCATGAATCAACTGTGGGGCTGCCGCATTTAACTATGTGGAACCTCAATTTCTTCGATTGTTTTTTAAAGGTAACTACAGTACATAACCAGTTATAATATTTAGTGTTACAGTGACAAGAACTCAAGACTTGAACTCATTAAGTCAGAAATCATGATACTCTGACCCGCATTTATATACTATGTAACATGAGACAACTCCCTTTTCTCTTTTGTGTTTCTGTCTGTAAAACTGGAAGAGCAACTACATCATAAGATTATTCTGAAGAATAAACTTTATGTGAACTCAGATCACAGTAGATGCTCAATAATTAATATTTGTCAAATCTTAAGTCTTCAAAATCTTAGAGCATCATTATCTTAGGGCATCCAATCTTGTAACTGAGACAACCCCCAGTCACTCAAACCTTTATTTCCAATGTTCTTATCCATTACCACGGATTTTCTGAGTAATTATCCTCTCTGGTATGTACTTTGAGGTTTCCAGACACAGAGGTAGAGAATCCCTTAAAAAATAATTTTCAGAAAAAAATATCCCAGTACTCAGTATTCCCTCTATATCTGCCTCCCATGCTGCTCCAAACGTTGATTTAATAGGAAGAGTGCACTAATGTCAGGAGGACTATTTCTTCACCAGGCTTGACCTACAAGTGAATGAATCCAGTTGGGTAACAACTTACTCACTTTGTCCTACCTAGTTGATTGCTTTGACCATGTTCAGTTCAGTTCTTCCTTGTTTCTCCTTGAGACCGCTCCCTTATTACAAGGAGCATATGGTCTGGTGTGAAAACTCCAACAGCAAAACAACCACCTGCACACATCCGGGGACTTTCCTTAGTGCAGCACTGCTTACTTCTAGAGTTATCTAGAAAGTACTTAGGCCCTCACTTCAAGTTGTGCTCTGTAATTTAGACAGCATCAATACTAAATGATAGTTGAAACTTCATTTGGTTTTACCTTGTGTAACTTATTCAACTGATTGACAACCTGAGTGAGAAAGAGGAGTGGGAACTCCCTCAAACACTCCCAACAAATCAGAACTCACAGCTCCACAACTTAGGTGCTGTTAGATTCAAGATAAGTAATTTAACACCTCTGAATTTGTTGTTGTCTATAAGAAGGTAAATATAAACTTTTTAAACACACTTATAAAGATCAGCTTTGTGTTCATAACAAAATTGAGAGAACATATAAGATATCTCATTTCTTCCATTCACAGAATATCTCCTCCATTACCAACTTCCACCACCGGGATGGTATATTTGTTGAAACTGATGAAACACACATTGATACCTTGTTAATACCTGGACTTAGTACTTTATATTAGGGCTCACTCTGTGCTTTGCATAGACCATGGTTGCTGACATAAGAGTAGCAACATGCATCACAATTACAGTATAATGAAGAGCATTTTCACTCCTCTAGAAATCTTCAGGCTTCACCTGTTTATTCCTCCCCCTCCAATCCCAAGCAACCACTAATTCTTTCACTTCCTGCATAGTTTTGCCTTTTCTAGAATGTCATATAGTTGGAATTATACATTGTAACCTTTGTAGAATGACTTATTTCTCTGGGTAATAGTATGCTGGATGGTTCCTCCATCTCTCTTTAAGTCTTGATAGCACAGTTCTTTTTGGGCTCAAAATTCCACTGTCTGGATGAAACTCAGTTTATCCATCCAGTCACATACTGAAAGATCTCTGTTGCTTCCAAGGATTTGCAGTTCTGCATAACAATACTATAAGCATCTGGGTGAGTATTTTTTGTGAATAAAACTGCAGAGCCACTGGCATGTGAGCCTGACTTGTAAAAGTTGCGGAGTAGGGTGCAAACAGCAGAGCTGTAGGAGCGGACTTGTGCAAATCTGGGGGCAGAGGCAGGCAAGGGTTACCAGAATCTTGAAGACCCCTGTCCAGAAAAGATTCCAAGGCAAGACCTCCACCACTACAAGCCTAGAAAAGCAAAGTCTCGAGTCAAAACACATTATTGAAGAGTCTTAGATCTTGAAATTACTTAGAAATTATTACTCTTTTTTTCTTTCTATTCATCTCCTGAAATGGGAATGTCAACCTTGAACCTTTTGAGCTGATACTGGAATGAGTTAAGGCTTTTAGACTATTGAGATAAAATCAATGTATTTTATGCTAGAATAACTTGAGGAAGCAGAGATAGAATGCGATGGCCTAAATGTTTGTGTTTCGCCCAAACAAATAAGCCAAAGTCTAATCACCAGCTTGGTGATTTCGGAGGGTGCAGCCCTTAGGAGGTGATTAGGTCATGAGGGTGGAGGCTTCATGAAGAGGATTAGTGCTCTTATAGAAGAGGCCCCACCCAGACCCAAATCTTTCACTATGAACTAAAATCAAAATGTATCAAAGGCTGAAATATTACGCAGAAACACTGATTCTGCTGGAAAATAAAATAAGTAAATCTTTCAAGGATATCAAAATAGGCAAGGACTTTCTAAAAAGAGCCTCAGTTGCAGAAGAAACAACACCAAGAGTCAACAACTAGAACTAAATCAAAATTTAAAACTTCTCCGCAGCCAAGGAAAATCCCAACAGAGTGAAGAGACAACCCACAGAATTGGGTAGAGAGGGCATAGAATATGTCAACTACAGATGACTCATATCCGGAATACATAAAGAATTCCAAGTATAAGAGCCTCCAAAATAAAACCCAATCAAGAAACGGGCAGTTGAAATGAATAGACACTGGACTGGAGGGATAACACAGAGATTAGAGCACAAGACCTTCAGCCCGATTTCCCAGTACCACATAAACTAGGTTTGGTGGCGCACACATATGTAATCCCAGCACTCGGGAGGTAGAAGAATTATCATGAGCTCAAGGAGAGTCTGGGCTACATAGTGAGTTCAGAAACAGTTAAGATATTTTAATAAATGATAAACTATTTAATTTATTCTTTCATTCATTCTAAAATATTTACTAAGTCTCTATTACATACCTGACGCTCTGCAAGATCTGGGGTTATCTGTGGAGAAAAAAAGTATCTCGCCCCTACTTTCATCCCATGTATAACATCTTTTATGCTATTCTATAAGTTTCATGAAAGAAGGAATTCTCTTTTACTCACTGTAGCACTCCCTCAGACTATAAGATTTAGCTAAGTAAGTGAAGAAACAAACGTAGAAACCAACAAGTGAATGAGTTCCGTTGGGAATGCTGAATTTAAGAATGAGCCTGGATCCAGAAATTCTATCACTGTGCCATGGTGATCGCATTGCTTCCTGGAGACTCACCTCAAGCCAATGCGATGAGGTCATGATTATCACAGCATTTGCAGAAAAGCAACAGGAAAGTGTCCCTGTTTGTTGGGGGTGGGACAGGGTGGAGATCTGACTTCAAATTTAACCCAACCACTTATTTCATTTAAATGTTTCTTTTTAACCTAATCCTCAGTGTTTCTGATTATGATTTAGGATTTAATCAAATATCAATCCCTGAGTCTTAAAGCCTAAGTTAGATGACTTGACAGGCAAAAAATAATGCATGTTGTTTAAAGCCACAGATGGTGGGAGTGTTAGCTAGGATAGCCACTATGGAAACAAGTAAGAAGAGTCCTCAAAAAACTAAAAGTGCACATTCCATTTGACCAAGCTATGTCTCTTCTGGGTACTTTCTGAGAAAACTTAGACATATTATATTGCAATGACACATGCATATCCGTGTATGTAGCAGCATAATTCATAATGACTAAATTATGGAAGCCACAGACAAATAGATAAAGGCAATATGGCACATATGAACAATGGAGTAATACTTATACATAAAGAAGAATAAATTCGAGTTATTTGTAAGAAAATGAATTCATCTTAAGACCACAATGCTAAGTGAACTAAGTCAGACACAGGAGCTTAAATTTCACATGGTTTCTCTTGCATGAAAAACACAAGATTAAATAATTTAAAGAACAGTATGAAAGAGATTTGATAGGAAACAACTCTCTACAACATTTGTGGAGATAGAACTAAATAGAAGCTCAGAAAAGGGGATGAAAAGGTTATAAAGTGATAAAGATGAGATATGTATGAGGATTAATTTCCTCATTGTGTATTACAAATATATAGCCATATTTTTAAAAAACAAATAAAGACATAGCATCATTTATTGAGCACCATGGCCTACTACAAGTTTAGTCTCTAGATTCAATTTAGACTATTCACTATTAACATTGTAACACCATCACAGGTAACGTTGATGAAGGCAATTTCTCTAAGCCTTAGGTTGTCACTTGGAAAAACTGAAACACTAATAGCATCTGACTCATGTAATTACTGTGAGAGACAACATAGAAACATTTGAGACCTTTAAATAGAATGCCTGACACATAGGAAGCACTCAGCGAGTTGCCAAGTACCACAGACTACGTGCTATCTGGGTTCATGTAAGTTTCAGATTATTGAGAGGTGACTGACATGACAGCCACTAACAAATGTTTTATTTCACTTTCTAGAGAAACTAGCAATGTGTGGCCTAGAATACACTGAGTACGAGTAAAAGATAAAACTTCATTCTCACTTTCCAGCTACGTTTTCTACGGAAACAAATGAAACTGAGAGTTATGAGTCCGATCAAAAAGAAAACCAAAAAAGGTAACATTTCTCAGCCACAGAATAGCACTTGCAAATCAACAATGAAAACATGACAACCACATAGAAAGGCTATGGCCCAGAACATCAACAATGAAATTAAAAACAGTGTGTGCCTATGTGTGTCTGCATGTTTGTGTGTGTGCAGTTGAGTGAATGTGTCTGTGGAAATCCTCCATGAGTCCAAAAAACAAAAAACAAAACTTTTAATTTTTTTATACTCTTGGGCTGAGAAAAAGTAAGGAGTATGTAAACAATGCCATTTAACTGCAAAGAAAAGGATATTTTCATAAATTGCTGAAGCCTGTGTAACTGGTACACAACTTTTGGAGGGCCATCGGTTGATGTCTATTGTCTCTAAAAGTATATACATGCTTCCACCATACATTTCTATCTGCACAGAAATATACAGAGATTTAAATGCCTGTAAAAGAATATTCAATGTTGGGAATGGAAAAATAGCACACTGGTTAAAGCATTGGCCTAGCAAGCACAAGGCCCTGAGTTTGATTCCCTAGTATCACATAAGCTAGGTATGGTAGCTCACACCCATAATCCCAGCACTCAGGAAGGTGAGGCAGGCAGATTGCTGCAAGTTCAAGCCCAGCCTGGGATACACAGTTAGTTTAGGATCTGCCTGGACTACAGAGCAAGAGCCTGTCTCAGAAATAAAAAAAAAAAAAAGCATATTCATTGTCACATTGTCTAGGAAAAGAAATGGAAAGTGTTCGTAACTTGTAGTACATTTAATGTTCTATAAAATACCTCATAAATAGTGAAAATATGCAGACAAGAGAAGCAAAGCACCGGAATAAAGGGGAGGATCCCATTTTTGTAAAAGTACAGTTCCAGACAGACAGATAGATAGATAGATAGATAGATAGATAGATGATAGATGTCTGTTTGGTCATAGAAAAATGTGTGAAAGGGTACAGGTCAGAAATCAGAATACTGACTGGAGTTGAAACCCCCTCCCTCCCACACACCACTGTCTTGTAGCAAATGAGGTGAGAAACCGATTCTCTCTTTTACTTGACGCACGTTTTACTAATTTTGAAAACACATATGTAATGCTTAAAAGTACAATAAGCATCATTTCCAAGGACCCAGGGCCGGAAGACATCCACCCGTACCTTCACCATATCAGAGCTTCTGTGGGCTTCTTACTCAAGGTCTGGGAGCGCACACAGCAAACCCAAGTTCAAGCCAATCTCCAGGGTCCTGGCTGCTCTTCTGGGATCAGCTGGGCTTCCAAGCCACAGTCACGGATACTGGCACTGTGAACACTGCCCTGTGGGCCTCAATCCCCACAGAAGTCAGCAGAGTTGGGCAATGGCACACAGGGGACTCCTTGCCACTGAGAACCGTGAAGTCCATGCAGAGGCGTGGGATAACACCTCAGCACCCAGCATCCTCCCCATTCTGTCTTCCTGCTCCGAACAAACAGAAATACCGCCAGGAGCCTTCTGGCTCTACCTCTCCAACTCCTGCTTGATGCCTTTCATTCTCCTGTGTGGGCAACTTCCACTCTCTTCCAGACAGATTGGTTCTTTCTGCTGCCAAAACGAGGCACGATGACACACGCCGCCTGAGAGGAGAGGGCAGCTTCGTGGCCACTCCAGTCCAGCCCAGAATGCACAGTAAGGTGAGGATCTGCCTGCCTCAGAGGGCGACATACCTGCACACAGCGGTTTCTGGGCACTTAAACAACTCTGGGATAGGCTATCGATAATTTCTGGAGAGAAGATCATTCATTTCAAAATCGGTCTTTTGGGTTTTCACGTGAGCATTGTGAAGTTTGTCTTTGATGGTCTAAGACAGCTTTTATCTTTCTCTCCCTCCATAGTGACTCTTCCTTCCCCCACTCTCAGATATCTGTATCTTCATGGACTCTCCCCCTCCCCTATTAAATTATTTACACAAAAGTGTACGCATGGCTTTCATTGTCAAAAGTAAACGTTTTCAAAGAAAAGTTCCCTTAAACAGAGATAAGAGCTCCCAGCCATCATTTGTCGGGTATTGATATTTAAGGATTAAATGACCCATAAATCATCCACTGGACATAGTTGTCTCGTCTTAACAACTCACCCAGACTTCTCTTCCCACCTCTGAGAATTGACTATTAATCACAGAAATGCAGAGACCAGGACTGGTGTGCTATATGCAAGAGCCCTCTTCTATTTACAAAGAGAAGTGCACAGATCAGAGTGTGGGCATACAACATGACCTGTGTGGTGACAGGGAGCCCAATTTCTCACAACAGCTTAAAACCAACAGCTTTTTCAGTGTTTCATAAGATTTTTAAAAGACTTCACAGGTATCTTTTGCTTGTTTTATAGTTTCTTATTTAAACAGGTATTATTTTTCTCATTTCCCAGGTGGAAGAAAGGGGTTCTCTCAAGGTATCCAAAAATTTTTGTCAAAGACCTATGACCTAAACCCAAATTTTCCACTTCCTGGTTTGAGGGATACTCACACGCATACTACACCACTGAAGTTTTTTGGGGCGAGGGAGTCAAGCTTGTCTGTGTTGTTTTCTGCAGTTCTGGAGATCGAACCCCGGGCCTTGCACACACTGGGCAAGTGCTTCGCACTGAGCTACAGCCCAAGCCCACTCCAGTTTCTTTATTCACATCATTTTATAGGGCAAAGTTCTCTTCCAGTAGCTCCCCATTCTTGGCCTCCCACCTCCGCACTCACACCACAACTGTCTCTGTAAGGGCCTGGTTGCTGGTAAGCTGTACTATGGATCAGGCAGGACCGTCTCTCCCAGCCACGAGGAAGACAAGGACCCTCCTAGGATCCCGGCAGTCTATCTTTGACCACTTCTGGGGTACTTGCCAGACTACAAGCAGCTGTCACAGGAGTTGCATGGACATTACCCCAGATTGCTACTAACTGTGAAGTAGAGATCAATTCATTCTTAAAATTTTTCTAAGAGTTAAGAAGACATATCCCAAATCTCCCAAATCACAAACTTAGGACTAACTGATGCTCAGCCTTTAGGCTAGAATTGTGAATTTTTATTTGAACATTCTAATTGCAGTGAGAGACTCACACGCGAAAGCAAACACAAGGAGAGAATGGAACATGGATGTCAGATGGGTGAGGTAGGCTGGAAAGAGCGTTGCTTCAGAGCTAGATACACCTATGGTCCAGGGGTCCAGTCCTACTAGCTGTGACCTTGGGGACCTTAGCTCATCCATCTGGTCCTTGGCTTCATGATCTGAAAATAGGAATAATAATATCTACTCTTTAGTCTTACTCTGAGGATTAAATTGGAAAATATAAAACAGGCACTTACTATTGTCCAGTACACAGGATTATATAATAAAGAAACAAAACTAAAAGTAGAATCTGAAATAGTGAGGTAAAGTTTAAAAGGCAACATAGCCCAATAGTTAGAAGCATGAGTATTGCAGTTAGAGAGAAATTAATTCAAATTCCACTTTTTCCACTTAGTAATGTTGTGACTCTGTGTCCTGGAGCATGACACAGAAGCTCTTGGAGCTTCATTTCCTTCATCAGTTTAGTGAGAATAATAATATATCACAGAGTTGTTGCAATCACCACATAAAAACCGATACAGTTCTCAGAACAATTTGTGGTGCGCAGTCAGTGCTGAATGAATGTTGCTGTCACTTCTGCTTTTTATTCCTCATCGTGCCATATGGGTAACTGTCAAGTAGAGATCAATTCATTCTTAAAACTTTCCTAAGACTTAAGAAGACATAACCCAAGTTTCTCAAATCACAAACTTAGGACTAACCGATGCCCAGACTCTAGGCTTCAGTTGTGGATTTTTATTTGAAGATTCTAATTGCAATGAGAGACTGACAAGGGAAAGCAAACGCAGGAGTAGATATTATTATTCCCATTTTCAGATCATGAAGCTAAGGACCGGAAGGATGAGCTAAGATCCCCAAGGTCCCATATGGAAGGCAGTGTAGGATACTCTACATCATATTCTGATTGGCCATACTTAATAATTCAAGACCTATTGTTTGCTTTCTTGAGTTGCACTGTGGTAGCATACCTTAAAGTGCAACGTGAGAAAAGACAGACCGGGAGAGGTGAATAAATCCAATTCCATGGAGAATAAGCTAAATACATGTAATGGACAGATAGACATGCATGGCCATTCGTGGTATCCAGATCCAAGTGTGAAAGCCAGCCACCACTTCATGCTAAATTAATCTGAGCAAGTCACTTCGCCTCTCTTGGTTTTTTTCATTTGTGCAATAAAAAAATCACAAGAGATGAGTTTGAAGCCAGCCTGGGCTACATGGTGAGTTCAGGACCAGCCTTGACTACAGAGCAACATCCTCTCTCTCTCTCTCTCTCTCTCTCTCTCTCTCTCTCTCTCTCTCTCTCTCTATATATATATATATATATATATATATATATATTTACAAGTGACTGTTGAAGGCAAAACAACTAGAAATGCCCTTAGATCAATAGGACTCTAAGCTATATGTAAAATTGCCTTATTAAGGGGCAGTTTTTGTTGCTTTCAGTTTTCCTCCTAGTAACCAAATTGCAAAGACTAAGAATTTTTTGAATAGTCATGGACACATGGACACGACTTACTGCAGAGTACCAATTTTATCATGATTTAGGTTTTTTCTTTTTTATTACTGGACAAATTCATATAATTCTGTGACTCAAGTCTCATAGACTTTGCTTGGTTCTGGAAACCCCATCCAAAGGGTAAGGTCAACCTGGAGCATGTTCAGTTCAGAATAAGAAGATCTGAATGACACCAAAGCCTGAAGACTTTGTGTTTAACAAGGCTGAAAAATTGATACAAAAGGTTGCCGGAAATTTTTATTGGCCAGGAACTAGGTATTCTCATTTAATCCTCACAACAACTTTAAGAGTAATATACTAATCCTATCCCGTTTGGCAGATGAATGCTGAACCTGACCATTCTTAACAGTTGTAAATTTTTGCGTCATATTCTTTGCAATTTAAACATGGGTCTTAGTTTGTCTTTCTTGGAAAATTATATTGAATAATAATTAATTTTATGCTAAAACTCTTGTTTATCACAATAAAGAAGAATATAAACTTAAAATCATTTTGACATCTTGTGATCATAAAATTTGTGCTAAAAATAATCTGAATTAGAGTATTCTTACAATTACTAGTAGTAATTATATTAGCATTATCTTCAATTATATGAAGATAAAAATAAGGACCTATTTTGACCTGTAAAATGGTAACTTCATATATATCATAATTTATATACTATATATAACATATATATTTTTATATATCATAATTTATATATATCATAATTTTAAAAGTTAGTCCTACATATACTTATCTCTTGGTGTTCATGGGGGAAGAGTGGTTCTAGATTTCTGTGTGAACATAAAACTCTCCAGATGCTCAAATCCCTCATATAAAACCTATAGTTTTTGCATATAACCTATAACATCCCCCAGTATACTTTAAATTATCTCTAGACTATCTATAACACTTAATTCAGTGCCCACACATCATTTAATTTACATGGATTCAGAGCTATACTCGGCACATGGCAAGTTCAAGTTTTTTTCTTTGGAACTTTCTAAACTTTTTTGAATATATTGATTCATGGTTTTGAACTTAAAACATGTGTAACCTAAACATACCAAGGGTGACCATTAAAGTTTTTGTAAAGAAATATAATGAAACAATATTTTTTCAACTAATTTGTGTATCCAGAAGTATTTCTTAATTCTAGAATAAGCCTAAAATTAGCATCAGTTCCTTTACATTTGTTTTTCACTTGTTACATGAAAGACAGGACAAGGAGACATCCTGGAGATGGCATGAGTTTAAAGAATAGATATTTCCAAATTAAGAATCTGGCAACTTTTCAACATGTGCTTCCTTGTGAAATCTGTGGTTACAAGGAAGCACACCCTTCACTGCATCCCCTGAAGTGAACATCACTGCACCAAACAGACTCTGGCATCCCTTTCGGCAGGCAGATTCCTTTATTGTGCAGCCCATCACCAGGTGTATAAACACTAAACCATAGCAGTTTTAGTTCAGACAGCACTTAATAATGTAAACTTTAGGGGCTGGAGACATACTCAGTGTTTAGAGCACTTGCCTGACACACACAAGGCCAGAGGTTAACGCCCCGCCCACAGCACCACCTAAAAATTAGCCAGGCATAGTGACACATGTCTGTAATCAAGCACTTGGGAGGTTAAGACAGTGAGTTTAAAGCCAACTTGGAGTAACCTGAGCTTAGGACCAGCCTGAACTACAGAGTGAAACCCAGTCCCCCAAAAATTTATATATATATATATATATATATATATATATATATATATATATATATAACTTTAGATCCAAATAAACATAATTTAAATTCAGATTTTTATATAAAAATCCCACTATTTATGTATCCATTGGTCTGCTGATGGATATTTTGGTATCACCAACATTTTACCTGTTGTTAGTTGTGAATGGAGAACCACTCATCTATAAAGACAGATAGGTTTGAGGTTTTGCAGGTAAATAGATGCAACTTGAGACCATCATGCTCAGTGAAGTAAGTCAAAAGCTGAAGGTAAAATGTTGAATGGTTTCTCTAATATGAGAAATCTAGATAACAATTATGTCATAGAACGAATTGAGGGGAATTAATGGGAACTGATGGAAAGGGGCAGGAGGTGGAAGGGTCAAAAAATAAGGAAAAGATCTGTAATTTTGCTACAATATATACACACAAAATATTGAATATCGGTGTAAACATTATGCATTGCATATATAAATATCAATAAAATCGGGAAAAAATAAATTCAGATTTTTGTCCCTTAGGAGCTTTAACTTTCAATGCCTTAATTTTCTAATTTGTAAAATTAATACTAATGATCAGCTCATGAGGCTATTGTGAGATTTTAAACATGGACACAGCAAGTCCATCTTTCAGGGTTAATGTTCTATAAATGTTAGCTATGACAATAGTGATGATTTTAATAATAAAAACCTATATTCTTTTGGGAAATTATTAAGTACTCAATCCCTTTACCAGTATCATCCGTAGTTTCTACTGGGCCATGTCAGTACGAGTAACTAGACGGCCTGCTCAAAATTTTATAAAAATAATGTGGTTTTTTTTTTTTTTTTGTTCTTACACAACAGATGAACAATGCCAACTGGACCCACGTGTCCCACTTTGTTCTCCTGGGGATTTCTACCCATCCAGCAGAGCAAATCCCACTCTTCCTTCTTTTCTTACTCATGTACACAATCAGTGTATCTGGCAATGGTGCCATTATCACCCTGATCATCTGGGCTTCTCGCCTCCACACTCCCATGTACTTCTTCCTCAGTAACTTGGCTTTGGCGGACATCTGCTTCACCTCCACCACAGTCCCCAAGATGCTGCAGAATATTTTCTCCCCTACTAAGACCATTACCTACATGGGCTGCTTAGCTCAGACTTATTTCTTCATTTGCTTTGCGGCCCTGGAAAACTTCCTCTTGGCTGTGATGGCCTATGACAGGTACATCGCCATCTGTCACCCTTTCCGCTACCCTAGGATCCTAACCGGAATGCTGTGTGCACAGCTGGTGGCCGTGTGCCACGTCCTCTCCCACCTTCATGCCCTGCTTCACACTCTTCTCATGGGCCGACTGCTATTCTGCGCAGAGAACAGGATCCCCCACTTCTTCTGTGATCTCTACCCGCTGATGAAGATCTCCTGCACCAGCACCCACCTCAACACCTTGATGATTCATACAGAAGGTGTGATCATCATCAACGGAGCTCTGGCCTTCATCACTGCCTCCTATGCCTGCATCGTCTCTGCGGTCCGCCGGATCTCCTCCACCAAGGGAAAGTGGAGAGCCTTTTCCACCTGTGGGTCCCACCTCACTGTGGTGGCCATATTCTATGGCACCCTCACGTGGGTCTACTTCAGGCCACTTTCGAGGTACTCAGTGACCTCGGGTCGCATTGTCACGGTCATGTACACAGTGGTGACTCCCATGCTGAATCCCTTCATCTACAGCTTGAGGAATGGGGATGTCAAGGGAGCCTTCAGCAAATGGATGAGCAGAATATGGAATAGATTTCTTTCCTTAGATAAAATCCAAATACATAGTTCTGAGTTTTAACTATAATTCTAGGGGAATCTTTTTTCCCCCTCACAGATCTATTTCCCTTAAGATGTCCCACAAATATCTAAATTAAGTATGTGACTTAGTTACTTTCTTGTTACTGTGACAAACTACTTGATGTCTGCAATTTAAGGGAGGAAAGATTTATTTAGCTCACAGTTTTCAGAAGGTTTCACACATTCTGTCCATGAGCAGCCACCAACAGTGGAAACACAGGGAGGGGCTGGAGAGCTGGTCACTCATTGCAGACAGAGCTGAGTGAGGCAGGAACAAGATGGTACCCGGAGATGCAGGCAAGGCTAGAGCTTTCCAGGGAAGAAGCTGCAACAGCGTTTCCTCTTCTTTCCTCCATTCAGTTCAAGCTGCCACTAAGGGCCCTCAATAGCCAGGATGAGTACCTCTTTCTCATTCCCTGGCCCACAAGTTAATAACACACGCCTGAAAGCTCTGTCCTAGGCCAGCCCCAATCTCGACAAATTGACACAATTCTTTCAGATCAAGCCCCAACTATTCACCCCTTCCAGCCAGATGACACTTCCCAACAAGACACAGTTCCAAATACTTGAGGCATTTGGGGGATCTATATTGATCTATATCTATAGTAGTGTGTCATGGACTTTCTCGAGTATTTAAGATGCATCTTAAACCCAAAACACACAAAACAAAAGACACTACCATGTACTTCATGTAAAACGCTGATACGATTATGGGTGTTCTATGGGCCTGCAGTTAACAGAGCTTAATTCTCAGTCCTTGATGCAGGCAACAGAAACCAGCCATGGCATCTGGTCAGAACCGCAGTGAAAATTACGTCCCACTCTAGTCTCTAAACTCTGTTCACCACAACCTATTAACCCTCCCAACACTGCCAGCAATGGTCAGAGGAAATAGTCCTCAGAGAGCTTAAAATTGCGCATTATTACCTTCAGAGAAACATATTCACATATTCTTTTCACCACTATCTGTAAGTCCAAAGTAAGGTGGTGCATCGGATTGAACAAAAATAGACCACTTACCCATATTCTATCTGCCAGGGAAACTAGGACTATGTTACGGTTTGAGTCTGGCATGTCTCTCAAACTTCCATGTGTTTGGAAGGTGATTCAGTCCTGAGGGCTGGTCCATTCATTTCCTGTGCTGTTAAGAGGTGAGGCCTGGCCGGCAGGGGCGGATCACTGGGGCTTGATCTAGAAGGATTTACCTCCCTCACTCCCACTGCTTCCTACCTGCCAGGCCATGAACATCTTTTCTCCTGCTAGCCCTCTACCATGCCCTTCCACCATTGCCAGTGGACTATGACTGGAATGAGATCTGAAACTGTCATCTAAAATAAGCCTTTATTTCCTTAACTTGTGGGTATCAGGTATCATGTTCCAGAAACAAGGAAGTAACTAAGACACAAATTTTAGTGCTTGCATGTTCTATAAGTTTCTATAGGAAAGAGAAAAGTATTAACTACTTCAATATAGGAAAAAGGATAAAATGAAAATACTAACTCCTTGAGGGTCAGAAGCATCACTGCCCCGGAATTGGGCATTGCCATAGCTTCCTAACTTGCATGCTCTCAACCTTCTTTTTAGTTTAAGGGAACTTAAACAGTTTTCGCAGGATGCTCTTCCTGTTTCTGTAGTTCTACTTGCTGAGTACTGGATATCTCTCTGCTGAACAGTGCTGCTGAGTATGGGAAACATCTTCAAGGAACAATGTCAATTCTCCAATCGTATGAATATAAGATCAAAAAAGAATACAAGGTGATCCCAAGGATACAGGGCAGAAGGTGCAAGTGCAGGCAGATTTGGTCCTTCTGTTTGGATAGTTTTTTTTCCTATTTGTATTAGTATATGCACAATACATGATGAGCTTGAGAATTTTATGAACACATAGATTGCATCAATATTTTAATCTCTTCTCCTGCCCCTTTCTGGCCCTCCCAGATCCTCCCTCATCCTCCCTGACTCCCAGTCCCTCACCCATTTGATTCTATAAAGTGCCTGTATTCTGGGTTTCATAAATGAGAGAAACCATGTGATATTTAACCTTCTGAGTCTGACTCACTTCACTAAGCATAATGATCTCAAATTGCATCCATTTGTTTACAAATGCCTCAAATCTCTTTCTTCATGGTGGACTAGTGTTCCACTCTGTATATATATACCACACTTTTGGTATCCATTGGTCTGTTGATAGTTTCCTATAAAATCCAAGTAAATATGGCACTCGGTGAGGAAAGAACTAAAATTGTGGTAATTTCGTGTAAGGTACTAGAAGGAAGATTTCAGATAACCTAAATGTAGTAACCAAAAGTTAGTATCATTAAAATAAAATGAGAAACTTAATTCCCAATTCTTTAGCTGTAACAAGGTAATAAATTCTGCCAAGAGAAAGAGACCCCTGGGATGAATGAAATGATAATAACAAAGAAATCAAGCCAACGTTTGACTAGCTAACTCTGGCTTCTCATATTTGCCAGAAGACATCTTGGGTTTCCCGTGATTTTCTTTCAGACTCCACTGTCTTTATTTCCTGCTTCCTTCACCCACTAGTCCGCCAGGTGGCTGCGCCATTGCTGATCCCCTTTCTTCCTTTCCATCCTATTGCCTTCATCTTCGACCACCGGATCCTTTTTGAAGAATTCTTCTTCTCCCACTAGAGAAACGTTTTTTGGATGGAGAGATGGACAGGAGAATAAATGAATATAGCAATCCATTCACATCCACAATTTTGCTTTCCACAATTTTAGCTATCAGTAGTTGGTTATGATCCAGAAATGCTAAGTGGAAAACTCCAGAAAAAATTATAAATTATAAATTGCATGCTGTTCTGAGTAGGATGGTAAAAATTAATGAGGACATGCTCCATTTTTGCCTGGACATGCAATATTCTTTGTCCAGTGTATACACACTCCATATGCGGCTTAATTTAGTCACTTAGTGTCACTCTTGAAAATAATTGGCATGACTTTTAGTAGTATTCATGGTTTCACACGTTCACTAGGACCTGGAAATGTAGCCACCATGAATAAAACATATTTAAGAGCATTGGGAAATTTTATCTAAAAAATTTAAATGATATCCTTATTCTCCTAGGAGTTTATCTCACAGAATAAATATATACAATGATGAATACCAATAAGATACAAATACACACCGAATAGTTTATGTTCAACATATTATTATTTGCAGCACTGAAAAAGATAAATAATCTTCATATATACTAATTGGAGATTGGTCCGTAGTGTTTGGTAGTGCCTGGTTTTCCTGCAGGTAGGCTATGTATCTACACCCTGTTGACTTCATCCCAGTACCTGGTGAACCATTGTACTAATGCTGCTTCCCATCAAGAGTGCTGAGTCATCTCGGGTCATCTGTTTTGCCATTCTAATTTTTGGCTTTTGTAATGAGAAAAGCTCGGCCTATACAGCTACAGCTCTGTGCCTAGTCCCAGAATGAAAATCAAAGAAGAACAGATCTAAACATGACCCAGAGACCTGCAGACTTTTTAGTGAGAAATAAATATCTCTTACTGTTTCATGCAGTGCATTGAAGGAAATCCCAAGCTATACAACACATGTAAAACATAAATTGCGATGCAGTCAATAAACAGAATGAGACAGATTAATTCCTGGCTTTACTCTCCTGTAATCAGCAGCCTCTGGGTAGTTACAGATACCCAGACCTTTACCTACAAGATCTTTGCTCTTTTTCACCATTATTTAGTTTATATTCTATTGATAAAACAGCAATAGTAGCAGTCATATGAGTGCTGCTTATTACAATCTGGTAACTATTACGAGTGTTTTACATAGGAGTGTCTTATAACAATCCTGAATCATAAGTACTGATCCTCTCTTCTTTACCAATGGGCAGGTGAGGCAGAAAACAATTGAATAATCATCTTAGATCACACAAAGAATAGCAAACTTAGGAGCCTAACTGACTCTGGACTCCACCTCCTTATCTGCTACCCTACACTATCTGCAACAAAGCTCTTCAGCATTTTCCTTTTGGATCCTGACCTCCGTTTCATTCTGACTTCCTTAAGGTGAACAATTTTTGAGAGGTCTTGTGATTGCACAAGACAGCTACTTATACCACTTGTTTCTGTGTAACTGTAAATATTGTTTTCTTTATCTCTCTAAAATATGCCAGTTTGGACAAAAAACAATGTGGTCATCCGAGTTATAATGTGTTTTCTGACCAACACCCCAAGATGATCAAATACACCTTCCCTGTGTCTCCAGAACTTGCCTCAGGAATCTCAGTACCCAAGTAGCAGTGTGAACATTGGTCTTACTTGAGAATTCCTCCACCAGATTAAGCAGATTAAGTCGTCTATTGCCTTTAATCTTAGTTACAGAAAAGTCTCTAGAAAAGTGTAAAACGTTAACAAACTTTATGCCAGAACATAGCATGCTTGGGTTTTAGGCCACATGTAAATATAGTTCTCCTTCCCATCTGAAACTTCTTGAGCCTGATCTTTCTACTCCACACTTCTGTCAGCGTTCTGGTCTTCTGAGCTCCACCCAGAATCTCCCATCAAGCTCTGCTCAGAGTACTTCAAGCCTTCTCCAGCCAACAACCTCAAACCTTTTCAAACTCCTCCCACAAACCAGTTTCAAAGGCTTCCAAACCACATGGCCAGGTAAAGTCACAGTAATGACCCCATTCCTCTGGTACCAATTTCTGTCTTAGTTACTTTCTCACTTCTGGAACAGAATGCCCGACATCCACAACTTACGGGAGGAAAGATTTATTTTAGCTCATGGTTTCAGAAAGTCTCAGTTTATTTATGGGTGGGTGGCTGTGATAGAAACACTGGCAGGTTCAGAGTCAAAGACAGAGCTCCTCATAGCAGTACAGGACAGAGCCCAAATAGCAGAGTGGAATGGCAAAACCAGCACATAGTCCTCCTGGTCAAACCCCAAACATCCACCCCTTTCTGCCAGGCCCCATCTCCCAACAGTACACAGTATCCATGAGGCTTTTGGGAGTCACTCTAGGCCCAAGCCACAACACTGCCCTTAACGACGTTTCCAATATTCTACATCTTGCTAAATCTAATAATTTACTGTTTTCATTACTGACCTCTCAACCATATTTGAATGGCCACTTCTCTATTCTAGAAATATTCTTTTTAAGTTTCTGACACAACAAACTTACATGATTCTTTCCTACCCATAGATATTTCTCAGTTATTTTTTGTTTTTTTTTTCTTTCCTCTCCCAGACCTCTAAGTTGCTTGTTTGTTTTAAACCTTTAACTCTTATACTGTTCACTGATCTCAGGACACAGAATAAAGTTCTCTTTTTTGTCTGTACTCTTAGTTGGTCATTTCATACATTCCCATGGTTGTAAATGTCATCTGCATTTTGTCACCTCTGTCATATCTATCTCCAGAGAGGACTCCTGCAATCAGACTGATTCAGTCATCTAGGAAACATCTCCAACATATCACAAAATTAGCAGAGCCAAATTACAATCATTGACTTTGCGCCCAGCCAAATCTGCATACTCTCTACCCTCTACAGTTTTCCAAGGTATGATCTAAATCATTCTCCTAGTCTACCTTTGATGATTTTTCCCCCTTTAGTCATCATATCTGAAACATGGCTGAACTTGTATTTCTGCAGCTTCAGCTCTTATATCACCCAGATCTAGTAACCTGCTGCTACTTTGGGGCCATGGTGAAGAGAACCCCTAGTCTCCATCATCACCGACCTACATTATCTTCTATGGGTGGCAACAGGGCAGAAATGAAATAACTCACTCATTACAAGTGTTGAACTGATTATTATTACCACGAGTTGAGAAGTTTTTTCAATGGGAAGCTATAAAAATGTTCCAATTTTAAGACTTAGGCTCTGGCATGGTTTATTCAAAACACATTTTTCTGTATAATAGTGTGGTAAGTCACTTTGACTTCTCTCTGGAAGACAATGCATTACACACCATCACTAAAACGATCAAACTTCTGCAAGCCTCACTGACCTGTTGTCATTCCACTTAATAGTCCCAAGCAAAGTGGCTATTATACCTGAAATATAAAATGTCCAGTGTTAGTGACTGTTAAATAGTAACTTCTAAGTCCCAATGTGATGAGATTCTAGGTCAGTTAACAGGTAAGAGTACCATTCATTCACAATTCACTTTTTCCTAAATCCAGCCAGGGGTGGAGTCAACAGGGAAGACGATTTCACAGGAATGCAATTCATATCAGTTACTAGGAGACTAATCCACCTTTTTGAGGCGTTTTCGGGTTAGATCTTAATACTCTGGTCTTAGGAGATGCATTGCCTGCACTCATTGCTTGGCTGACAGCCAGATTGGAAGTTCCCCAAGATGCAGTTTCCTAAAAAGCCTTCATAGAGCCCCTTTAACTTCCTGGTTCCTGAGACTGTAGATGAGTGGATTTAGCATAGGATTGACTACTGTGTAGAAGATGGCAACTTGGCGATCCTGGTCCAAGTCATAGCTGGAGGATGGCCGGAGGTACATGCGAATCACAGAGCCGTACAGGAGCAGCACGACCAGGATGTGGGAGCTGCAGGTGGACAGAACTTTGCGCAGGGCAGTAACAGAGTGCATGTGGACTACAGTAATACCAATGCGGGCATAGGAACCCAAAATGAAGAAGGGGCTGACCAGCAGAGCCACACCCTCGGTGAATATCAGCTTTTGATTGACCACTGGTCACACGCAGGAGAGCTTAAGCAGAGGAGTGATGTCATAGAAAAAAATGGGTGATCCGGTTGCCACAGAAGGTTAAGCGAGTCACCAACACATTGTATAGGAGACTGTTAAGGCTGACTACCACCCATGAGGTCAAGGTTATACGCAGACAAAGGCGATGGTTGGTAATGGCTGAGTATCTCAAAAGGTCGCAAATGGCAACATAGCCGTCATAGGCCATGGCAGCCAGCAAATGGCCTTCCATGCTGCCCACAGCCATAAAGAAGAACAGCTGCGTCATGCAGCCATTATAGGAAATGGTTCGATTCACAGATAGTGTGTGGGCCAGCATCTGAGGAACAGTGACAGTTGTCAGAAATATGTCAATACAGGAAAGCTGGCCTAGAAGGAAATACACTGTGTCTGAAGCTTGGGGTCTGAGCAGGCAACAGTTACCAGGAGGGCATTACCCATAACTGCAACCAGGTACGTGATGAGGACAATTCCAAAAGTAACTGGCTGCACGACTGACCAGCTGGATAAGCCCAATAAGACAAACTCAGTGACCTCTGTCCTGTTTCTAGTGGCCGTAGACATAGCCTATATTACCTGCAAAGAGAAAGGAGCAGAGTCAGAAAAGGAAATGGAAGCTGTCAAAGGTCAAATAGATCTCAGAGTCTGCATCTCAGAATGGGCCACTGAAGTGAGGATTTGGCTCTAACTTTGAACATTAAAAAGCTCAATTTTGGAGGCTAGAGGTATGGCACGACAGTTAAAGTACTTGTCTAGCAGGTGCACCATCCTGAGTTCAATTTCCCAGCACCACATGAAGCTGAGGATGATAGCACACACCTGTAATCCCAGAACTCAGGAGGCTGAGGCAGGAGGACTGCTGTGGGTCCAAGGCCAGCCTGGACTACACAGTGACTTCAGGACCAGCCTGGACTACAGAGTTAGATCCTATCCTCACTCCCACCTCCCCCCAAAATACCCGCAATTTTGTTCTCTTGATAATGATGTTCCTGTTCAGCTAGGTCAATTACACATACCTGAGGTGAGAGGAGAAGTAATTGATTTAATCAAGCACTTCTAAAATTGATTGATCATTCATTTTCAATAAAATATGCAATCTGCCAGTGGATGAAATTCCCATATTCTTTTAGCTCTGGTTTCCTTATAATCAGGTCAAGAGAATACACCATAGAGGTAACTTTTGAGGCTGCTATGGAAGTGCAGATATTTTGATGAAATATTGTATACCTAAGTGAATATGAGTAAATAATTTTGAAATAGTAGAGAAGAACATCAGAGAGTCTATATGACAAAATTTCCCTGCCTTCAGCTTGCCTGCCTCCGTGTTTAGTTCCAGCTCTTCAGTGGTTCATTCTTCTATACATCTGTATAAGATGCTGCTTGATTATGTGTTTATGTTCAGGTCTTACCAACAAAAGATATCTTTTAACTTTCCACTACAGAAGACAACATTGTATCTTAATTATATTATTCTATTCTTCTCCTTTCTCCAACCTCTGATGATAATTTTTGGTTGTCAATTTGGGGCTTTGTCATTTTTTCTGTGTGTATTCAAGAAACTATCAAAATCATGTAGTCGCAAATAAAACTTTCTCAGTCTTTGTATGACAAAACCATTTCCATTTCCATTCACATGTAATTGCTAAAGATTGATAAGTATGATGCCAGTCTGACTCCTGGTCCTTTCCTGGATGTCTTTCTGGTAATTTTATTGGATGGTTATTCCAACATTCCCTAAATTTTATAGACATTAACAACTGTAAGTTTTTTTTCAAAAATTATGTTATGAGTGCTGCAGCTCTTTGGAGTCTGAGGATACGTGTTCCTCTTAAGTTGTGAGAATGTTCTTGCACAGTTTAACTTCCTCCCTCTTTGCCGGATTGGGTTTGGTTTGGTTTGGTTTGGTTTTAGGACAAGGTCTCGTTCTGCAGTCCAGACTGGTCCTGAAATCATTGTGTACTCCAGGCTGGTCTCAAACACAGGGCAAACCCCTCCCTCAGTCTCCCAAGTTCCAGGCCTATGGGCACGTGCCTCTACCCTTGCAAGTATGACTTTTATGTGGTGCTGAGAAATCAAGCCCAGGGGTCTTGCACATGCTAGGCAAGCATTCTAACTGCTGATCTATGCTCCCAGCCCCCTCGTGTTTCAGTGTTCTTTTTTTTCCTGACCTCCTGCTTGCTAGGCAAGTGCTCTGCTCCCGGATTACATTCCAAGTCCCTCTGTATTAGCCCTGACCGCAATGACAATCCATGCATTAGGCTCTGACTTTCTTTGTATCCGTCAAGTTTCCCGAAGCACATCATAAATGCCGTGTCTGATGGATCACATCGATGGAGAAGGAACTTCAGAGATAGAGAAAAGTTACATTTCCGTTTTCTATTCTTTTGCCTTCTTCTTGTGTTCTGCATCAGCAGACGTAGCCTAAATTTATGCTCTTACCCTGTTACTTATTGAAGGCAAAGCCACAGTCAGATGTCAGCACAGGCGAAGACAGAAGAAGGAGAGGTGAGGAGGAGGAGATCTGAAGGACGTCCCGGCGTGGCGAATGGACGTCAGTGAGCTCTGAGAAGTAAACCAGCGACAGAGACAGTAGGTTCATTCAGTAAGAGTGGAGGAATGTAAAGCAAAGCTCTATTTTTAAACTAATTAACATGCGACAAGAATAATAAATAGCGGTTGTGCTCTTGTGGGCTGATTTCAAGGATTTATCTCTGCACCTTTCTCGACATTGGTCTCATCAGAGCCTAAACTCTATGTATAGCATTCAGGTAACTGGAAGAGATCCAGGATGTTGACACCAAAGAAAGAGAGAAAAATTCTTGGGAGATGCAGGATAAACACACACCGCTGGAATACTTCAATCCAGTAAACTAAACGGAAATCCGGAAGAACAAAAGAAAGAATCCCTTGAAAGGAACACTCGCACATGTCAGGTTCCTCTCTTCCCGCCTGATGTTTCAGGAATACCTAGCACCCTGGAGGAGAGAAAGTGCTAAGATAAGAAACCCCCAATCTTGCTTATTCTTGACTACCTTCTTTTGGGGGAAAGCACCAGCTGGTACAATCTACCTGTATCCAAATGTTAGGAATAGTACGTTTTTATCTAAACTTTTTCTAGTTTATTCACTGTCTTGAGTCGATAAATCACAAAGATTAAACCTGTGATAGTTAAACAGAACCTCTTTTTATGTTGTTCCAAACTCACAAAGTGAATCTAACGCTCCACCATAGATTTCTGGCACCAGGAAACCGTGAAATGCCACCCCGAACCCTCATCACTGTCGTCCTCATCTCAGCCTTGTTTTTCACTCAAAAATTTACCTTCCCACATTACACCCGACAGTTTGGCCCATCCTACTGCTTCCCTTGAATACAACATTGCTACTTCATTCTCCTCTCTTTGGTCTCCTTGGTACAAACATCACAGTTTTCTACTAAGGAACTATAACTTATCATTGTCTGTTCTGATTCCCTTTACTAATAGGACAGGGCCTAAACTCGGCCTCATCTTTTCTCTGCATCATCCACTCCTATTAGAAAGTCTGGCAGAGTTGAATTCATTCTTACCCATCAAGATTTCCCTTTAAAAAAAATCAGGTTCCCTAACAGGCTTTCTGTAGGGCAGTTCGTTACTGTGAATCAGGCTCACTTGAACACACTCACTCTGGGACTCTACCAACCCCAGGAGGCTTCAACTGTGTACAGGCGAAATACTAATTAGAATGGGCTGAGCCCTCGCACCCACCCAAGCCATACGGGACCGTGACTCAGGGGCCTGCTCCTTCTCCTTCCTTACACTTAGATCCCTCAAGACAAAGCCCAGAAACTTCTCAAAACCACTGGACCCATACGGAAGGTCTAACCTTTGGGAGACACCATTTTCTGTATATTAATAATATCAATAGTGGAGTAAGAGGAACCTGATTCTTGTTTCATCATTTCAAGAAGCCATCTTTCTTATCTATCATTTCTGTAAATATTGAGTGTTTGGGATTAATCCAAACATCTTAGATGAATTAGGAACAGGGCATGATGATTTGAGAGACAGACATATGACAACTCTGTTGTAACAGCATCTGCATCCTGATCTCTAATGACTTTCTCACTTCCTGCCCTCACCCAATTTCATTCCTTTGATGGGTTAAATGTAGCCATTCAGCGAATCTATTTTACAAGTATTATTCTCAGACTATTTGCTTTAAACAAGTCTGAAAGAAAGAAAGAAAGAAAGAAGCAACAGAATATGGGGTTTCACATTGAGAAACATGAGCCTGGGTGCAAGTAGAGAGATATTTAGTCTCATTTTAAAATATGATGATAATAGCATCTGATTTTAATGATAGACATTATAAGTCATAGAAATAGCTTCAAATCGGGCATAGGGCAGAATTTTCCCACCATTAACCTGAATGAAAGAAATTTATTCACCCACTAGAAAACCAAACTACGAGTCAGTAAGCAAGATAAAATTCCAGTAGAAATAGGATTTAACTCCATATTCTTAGCTGGGAATAGGAAAGACCTATAATCCCAGCATTCTGGAGAACTGAGGCAAGAAGACACAAGTTTGAGTTCAGCCTAGACAAGTTAAGAACTTAGCAAGATATTGTCTCAAAAGCAAAAATAAACATGGGCTGGGGTTGTAGCTCAGTGCATAAATTACTTAATTAACTTGTTTATTTATTTTTCAATAAATAAATACATTAACATTCTCAAAAAT
>PVKB01005366.1:0-100198 GCA_004027205.1 Ctenodactylus gundi
ACAATTAGGACCCAGCCCGCTGTGCAGAGCCTTGTGCAAACCGGCTTGTCACAAGGACATACCAGAAGGACCCAGGCTGAGGGACGGTCTCCAGAACAAGAGGCCAGTAGTCACCAAAGCTCTGCCGCTCTCGCACTCTAAGACCCTTTTCCGTTAGAGAACAAGCCACCGTGACTCACAGGTCTGGACTCTGACCCGACAAAGGACAGTATCAGAAAAGTTGGCAGGACTTGAATGGAGCCTGTGGAACCATGGGAACTAATGTGTCTGTGTCAGGTTCCTGATTCTGGTGTGAGGTGTCGAGTAGAAGGGGTATGTGGGAGCATCTCTTTCTCAGGGACTGAGCAGGGAACATCCCTTAACACCGACCCCCCTAAGCCGCCGCTCAAATCTCTACACTTACAGGCACAGGCACAGCTCAGATTCTGCCCAGGAGACCGCCTCTCGCATGATTCCAATTCTGGGTTGTTTGCACCTTTCCAAGTAGACAGCAGGCTCCTCTGTGCCCCAAGCTGAGGCCAAGTTCCTGGTATGCTACCATCCTGTGTGACATTGTCCGACACCCAAGGGCCCTGCCCCCCAAAGCCAGCAGGTGGCTAGGCTGTCTCTACCTCAATTTTAAGCCTCCCTGCCCAAGGACACTTCCAACTTTGCTGCGCAAAGAAGCAAACAGCAAAATTTCGGTGTTTATGAACGACCTTGGTTGTGCTGGCCAGGAAATCCCCTCACTGTCCAGCTCATGTCTGGCTGCCTACCTGCACTAGGCCCTAGCTGGCAGGGACACAGATCAACTCCCCAAGGGCTTAAAGTCACCCCCTGCCACTAACACCCACATTCCTCAGCCGCACCCTCTCCCGGGGACTTCAGTGGTGAGGCCTGCCTCCTCTGGGCAAGCCAAAGTCTCACTGCAGGCACCCCCTCGTGTCATCATCCTAATGACATCTTTATCTTTGCCTCCATCTGTTGTCTCAGGGTGTGGGACCCACCTGGCAGGATCCCCCTTCCTCCCCGGCTCCAGCAGTTGTGCAAGACTGAATAGAGTTGTGTGTGTTGGATGTGTTTCTACAACACTGACTTGTTTAAAGTTACAGTAGCTCATTTAAGAGCAACAAAAGTAGCACAACCTCAGGTTAGAATTAACAATTTGAAAGGCACCCTATTTTCTGGGTAACATTTTACTTGCCGGCAGAGCTTGTCCCGGGCTGAATCTTTGGTTCCCGCCTCTTCCCAGCGCAAGCAAACATGATCTGGGCAAAGAGCTTATCTCCCATGATCATGGACTTGCCAGGAGGAAGACACCTGCTCTCCTAGCTTCTCCAGCTGCACCAAAGAGCCCCCAAGGCCAAAGAAACAGAAGGCATCACAGCCTTGCAAATCAGTTTCAACTTAAGCTGCAGCAACCAACCTCACTGCATGGTTGTTTGGCTCAGCCTGTTCTGTGGGACTGCAGGCATGAACAGGGTATACCTTGTCCAGGAGCGGTTCCACTGGCTGGCGAGGTGACTCTTCAGGAGACAGCACTCGTGTGGCTTCTTAAACTTCCAACGAAAGCAGGGTTTGGTCAGCAAAACAGGATCTGATTTACAGCCAGAAGAAAGGCAGCCCCACATGCAATTGCGAAATAGGGTCTGATGATAACGTGCTGTGGTGTACTCCAAAAAAGGAAGAAGGAAGAATTCAGAATGTTTTCAGCATGATAAATGCTTCAGGACACACACATGCATGCCCTGACCTGAACATGGCGCGGTGTACCTATATGTCAGTAAACACTGTAGAACACTTACTTCATAGACATTGTCCATTTATTTATTTATTTGAGATAAAGTCTCACTCTGTAGTGCAGGCTATTCCTGAACTCACTATAGATCCCAGGCTGGCCCCAAACACACGACAATCCTCCGGCCTCAGCCTCCTGAGCACTGGGATTATATAGGTGAATACTACCACACCTGGCTTGTATGGTCCTGGGGAATCGAACTGAGGGCCTTGCACATGCTAGGCAAGCACTCTAACTGCTGGGCTACACTCCCAGTCTCAATATGCCAAATTTTAAATGTGTCAGTTAAAAAAAAAAGATGTGAATATTGGCGACGTGGAGAGGCACAAGGCCATTGGAGGCACCGAAGTGGTAAAATGGTACCCCTCATCAGAGAGTCTGAGAAATGGATCTAGAATGAGTGACCTGGTAATCAAGGTCTGTTGTGTTTCATTAAATGAAAATGTTCATATTTTTATACAACCAAGGAATAAAATGTAATTTCTATCTAGTTTGCATTTTTTTTTTTTTTTTTTTTTTTGAGACAGGGTCTTGCTCTGTAATCCCAGGCTGGTCCTGAACTCACTGTGGTGCCAAGGCTGGTCTTGGACTCATAGCAATCCTTCTATCTCAGCCTCCTGAGCACAGGGATTGTAGGCGTGCGCCACCATGCCTGGCTAATTGCATCTCTTAAAATGTGTGTTTCACTTTTAACTATTTAGTCTTGAGTCCCAGTGATGTGCTAACTGCACTGATAGTAGTATCATGACACCTAAATCGTGCCCCAGCACAAGCGATGTGAGCTGTACCCTGCAAGCCCACCATGGGTGTCTGAAAGTAGCACTCCCAGCCCCGCTCCGCAGCCTGGTGGGATTACACAATCAGTTCACTGCTTCTGCATTCACCAAGGGTGGCGGAGGTTGTGAAATCACGGTTCCTGGGCTTACCTGCCCGTGTTATCTGAGCACGGGGCGGGTGGGAGCCTGACAGCGGTCAGCCCGGGCCCTGATGCAGTTGGGCCCTTTTCAACGCAGCCTTCTAGTGCCTGGAAACTTTCCCTGTTGAGGAGCAGGGGTTGGGTAACTTGGTATGTGCCTGAAGCCATGTGTCATTTTGCATAGCAGAGAGGGCTGAGCTTGCTGACAGCCAAGCCTTTTGCCTCTCAGGAGCCCCGCGTGGAGTCACAGCCAGCAGCGGAGACGGATGTGCCAAGGGGATGCTCCCAGTGCCAGCGATGTCAGCTGCTACGCAGGGAGAACGAGGTGCCACCCAGGAGTGCGTTAGGAGGCAGAGTTGGTGGATCCGTGGAGAGGAGCCGGCACTGAGGCTAGCCCTCGGCTCCCCCATCCACACAGGCTGCAGCCGCCCCTCTTTGTGCCTTGGTCTTCTCAGGTAAAATCCCCGGCATGTTTGTGCCTATTTCATACAGGCAGGTCCACCAGGTGGGCGCAGCCCGCAAAATCACTCAGTCCAGACCAGCCAAGACCTCACCAGAGACAGTTTCAGTGATCACATCAAGGGTGAGTTAGTGAAGTGTTTTACCCAATAGTAGCAGGCTAATTCTTATTTTGTTGGGTTTTTTTTGTACTACTTAGGATCAAGCCCAAGGCCTATGCGCTGAGTAACATCCTTGATTCCCCACTTACTTTTAATTTTGAGACAGAGTCTAAGTCACTAAGTTGACCAGGTTGGGCTCAAACTTGTGGTCCCTCCTGCCTCAACCTCCCACAGTGCTGGGATTACTGGCCCGTGCCACCAGGCCCAGCTATAATTTTTTTAAAAAATTGGATCTGGGGGAGTGGAGGAACAGCACAGTGGTTGGAGTGTTTGCCTAGCAAGTACAGGAACCAGTGTTCAATCACCCAACACCACATACTAGCTGACCGTGGTGGCACATGCCTGAAATTCCAGCACTCAAGAGGCTGAGACAAGACGATTCCATGAGTTTGAGCCCAGCCTGGGTACAAAGTGAGCTCAGGACCAGCCTGGACTATAGCGTGAGACCCTATCTCTACATAATTAATTTGTTAAACTTGGATTCTGGGATGTAGGAAAGAAAAAGGAATTGATTTGAATAGCTGAGCCCAGGTGCCCAAACTGAAACCCAAAGTGCCCTTTGGAAGCCTCCAGGGCCAGAGCGAGTGGTGACGTGAGCGTCTTACCTAAGCATGTTACCTCAATCTCTGTTGGATACTTTTGTCATTTAACTCTTCAAAACACATGCTGTGGCCTCAAAAGGGACAATCAGGCTTAAATTAACCTGAATGGCCAGGCCTGGTGGCACACTGTAATCCCAGCACTCTGGGAGTCTGATGCAGGTGGATTGCATGTTCAAACCCAGCCTGCGCTGCTTAATGAGACCCTGGCTCAAAATCAAAACCAAAAACTGGGCTGGGGATGTAGCCTAGTGCAAAAACCCTAGGGGTCTGTTCCCAGCATAGCAAAAATAAAATAAAACAGAGTAGTAACATAGAGGAACCCTACCACTTTTTTAAGACGTAAAGTCTTACAGTGTTGCCCCATGGCCTAAATTCCTGGGCTTAAGTAAACCTCCTGCCTCAGCCTCCCCGATACTACAAGAATGCTACACTTAGCTGTGGGCTTCTTAGGCGAGCAGGGTGAGGGGGGTCATGCTGAGGATCCATGCAGCGTCCCCTACGTACCAAGCAAGCACTCTGGCACTGAGCTGCACTTCTGCCCTGTGGTCGCACGTGCCATCCGTACCTACCTTTAGGAACGGCATTCAACGGAAACTACAACACTTTCATCAACCCCTCACACTTGGAGTCCTGGTTTCTGAGATTTCTTTTGTGGGTATATAAATTCATTTCCTGGCTAGAGGAATGGCTCAGAGGTTAAAGTGTTTGCCTAGCAAGCGCTAAGTCAAGTGCTAAGTACCCGAGTTCAATTCCCCAGCACCACATAAAGCCGGACGTGATGGTACACACCTGTAATCCCAGCATTCAGAAGGCTGAGGCAGGAGGATTGCCGTGAGTCCAAGGCCAGCCTGGGCTACAGAGTGAGACCCTGTCTCAAAAAAAGAAAAAATTCATTAACCATAGAAACATCATCACTGAGGATTTCATTTCAGCCACTATGTTTTTGAACATTTTTATCTTCTCCCAAATTATATGATTTTTTCTTTTCTCTTTTTCTTTCCTTCTTTCTTTTTTTGCCCTGGGGCTTGAGCCTTTGTACTGAGCTACACACACCCCTTTTGTTTGTTCTGTTGTGAGACAGGGTCTTGCTAAGTTGCTAAATTGGCCAGGCTGGGCTCACACTCATGACCTTCATGCCTAAACCCTGTAGTGCTGGGATTATCAGCCGGTGCCACGAGGCCCAGATTGATTTTGAGTAGTATCTCCAGATCGCTGGAAGTTTGGACCCTAAGCCTTCTATCAGAAAGTCAAGCTTACTGCAAACTAGAACCCGGACCCTGATGAGTCACGGCATGACATCAAGTGGGGCTCAGCGGCTCTGTGGCAGGCGAGCAGCACCTGGCCCCCTCTCACCTTCGCCCTCTGAGTCACCAGTGCAGGCTCACAGTGGCTGTGACCTCGGCCTCGGAATTCCTGTCCAGGGACCAGTTTGCCTTCGATTTTGAGGGAAATGCTTAAGCCGTGAACTTCCAAACACATCGTCACTGTGGATATTAGTCATCTGCCTAGTGACCTGTCCTCTTTGCCACTTTTTATACTGGACGGATGTTTGGCTGCGAACAGGCACGCCTCTCCCCTTGCCACTTCCTGCTGGCGCAGGTCACTGTGCCTTATGGCATTCCCTCTTTCACGGTGGTGCGGTGACCTCAGCCCACTCAGAGTAGCTGGCCAGTCCTTTGATGGCTGGCTCCTTCCTCTAATGGCCAACTAGTCATCCTCCTGGGCTCCACTGGCACTATGATCCCTTCCTGGTACGTTATAATTACTTACATACGAAGAATCTTAAGCAACAGGGTTGGGGGTATAGCTCGGTGGTTAAAGCACTTGCCTAGCCTGTGCGAGGCCCTGAGTTTGATTACCCAGCACCATATAACCTAGGTGTGGCAGCACACGCCTTGGGAGGCTAAGGCAGGAGGATTGCTGTGAGTTCAAGGCCGGCCTGGGTTATATAGTGAGTTTAGGACCAGCCTGGACTATAGAGCAAGACTTTGAGTAAGTAAGTAAAATCTTCAGTATCTTACTGTGTTGGTTTTTGTTTTTCTTTGTGGTTTTTTTGCTTTGTTTTTGCCTTGCACTTTTCCCACTATTCTGTAGCTGTGGAGTCTTAGCCTGGCCTTTAGTGGACAGCTAATCATTCCTTATGTTGGAGGTTTGTCCTGAGGGTTCCTTGATTTTTATCATGACCTGGATTCTGGCACTCTTTTCAAGAACATGGATAATAAAAACCAACTAGGCTTCCTTCTACATCATTTACAACATTTTTCATAGAAAAATATTGGTAAAACATTTAATCAACAGAAAAGTTCAGTGGTCATGATGGTGCGCACCTGTGATGTCAGCATTCAGGAAGCTGAGGCAGGAGGATCAAGAGAGACAGCAGGGGCTGAACTGGGTGAGTAAACTTAGCGACTCAGCGAGATGCTGTCAAAAAAAAAATGAAACAAAGGGAGACTAGGATGTGACAATAGCTCAGTGAGAAGACTCCAGACTGAATCCCTAGTGGAAAAAAAAAAATCATGTTATTGCTAATTAAAGAGGAGAAATGGCAGACGCCACTTAGAAGGACTCCTCCTAGGAAATATTTCTCACTTAAGAGCATGTGAGTTGGCTTTTGTTTCACTGACTCTTGCTTAATTATTCCGCAGTGCTGGGGGTGGAGCCAGTGTCTGGCTGGTCTAGGAAGTGCTCACCCTGCCCCGCACCCAGCCCCTGGCGCCCTGTCCCCTGCACCTTTACCTAAGTCCTTTCCAGTCCTGACAGGTTCTGATCCCTCCTTCCAAGAGGGTTCCAACCCGCCCGCCCCGCCGTGGCAGCGGACTAGCTGATCCCTCTGTGTGCCTGTAGCACCCAGCACAGTCCTGGGGCTCCCCAGCCACCCGGGGCTACGCTGGGGGGTGCACACCAAAACCCAGCTGCTGGCCATAGTGAGCTGGGGCAGCAGCCTTTCAGTGACTACTCTGAGTCTCGTAGCACTCGGGAGTCTCCTTGAGCAGGGATACTGCCGGTGATGTGGACTGCCATGTCCAGTGCCTGGACGCCAAGAGACGGGGAGCCCGGGTGGGGGTTGGGGCGCGGCCTGTCACTCACTCATCACCTGCACCCCAGCTCCTGGACCTCCTCTCCTGTCTACTCCACCCTCTGATCGCTTTCTCCCGCCCCCCTTCTCCTCCTCTGTGGAGAGGAGGCATCCAGAGGCTACAGTGTTCCTATAAGCTGCTCACCTCAACACTCTAACGGGGTCCACTCCACACAGCCAACAGGGGTCACCCTGGCCATGGATGCCACCACAGCCCACCTTGCAGCCTGCCTGCCACCGGCCTCGCTGTGGGTCTTGGTGGCACCTAGTTTGCATTGTGTCCTGAGCCGGTAGATATTTTTGTTTTTGTAGTACTGGGGATGGGCGCAGGGCCTTCACACTGATCTACGTCCCCAGGGATGGTTGGGTTTTTTTTGACAGAGTCTCACTAAGTCTAATTTGCCCAGGCTAGGCTTAAACTCACCAACCTCTCGCCCCAGCTTCCCAGACTGCTGGGATTACAGGCCTGGCCCCCCCTGACCTGGCTCCTTTAGACCTTTTTTTGGCCGGTCACTGTGACCTTCTCTTTCCCCTTGGGTCCAGCTTAGCTCCACCCAAGTTCTCAAGTCCTCCTGTCATGTCTGCAGTCAACTCTGGCCTCAAGGGTTGAGAAATGGCCTGCTCTTTCCCAAGTGTCCCGGCCCAGTGTCTCCAGAATGTGGCCCACACCTTGTCATGCACCAGTCATCAGGAGCTCATGTCATCAGAGACCGCAAGCCCTGAGGGCATTTAACAGTTCCCTGCTGTGATTTCCATAGTTGTTATGGTTTGGATCTCTACTGTTCCCAGAAGCCTCATGTACCTGCAGATACCGTGGGGCCTGGCCGGAAGGGGAGGATGAGTGTGGCTTGGCCAGAGGCATATGCTGCTTCCTTCCTCATCTTTGGTTGGGCAAAGTGAGGCCTTCTGAAACTGTGAGCTAAACTACATCTCTCTGAAGTTGAGGATGTCAGGTATTGAGTCACAGCCATGTAAAAGTGACTAAGGTGACAGTACCCCTCACAACCCACTATCCTTCAAAGTGCCACTTCGGGATCAGAACTACCCATGTGACTACTCCAGGGACTGAAAACATGGTGGGACCTTGCTGTCCAGAGATGCTGAGGTAAAGCCGCACCTCTCCATGGCCACAGAGTCACCCTCAGTAGCCAGGATGCCAACCCTGAGGGTGCTCAAGCCACTCCCTTCTAGGAAATGGCACAGAGGGGCTGGGGCATTGCTCAGCGATCAGAGTGCTTTGCCTCGCCAGTGGAAGGACCGGCCTGGACTACAGAGCAAGACTCTGTCACATGAAAAACAGAGAGAATGGCATAAAAAGAAAAAAATAATAATGTGGCTTAGCAAGACCCTGTCTCAAAATCAAAAATAAGAAAGCACTGTGGATATACCAAGAGCGATGGAATACTGTGTTGAGATGACTCGCACTTGGTGTGTGTCCCCCGAGTCCCTGTCCTCTCTGCGTTCCCTACAGCACGCTGGAAGGTGAAGGCCCGTGAGCAGGTGTTACGCTGTACGCCTTAGGAGCAGACGCCAAGGAGATGGGTCTGTGAATCCTCGGCACAGACACAGCTGGGCCTCAGGCGGTTAGTTGAGTCTAAGGATGTGGAGCCTGCAGAGGCTGCACACGTCCCTGGGTGTACCCCTCTGAAGTGAGACCCCAAAGGACCACAGAGAAAGAGGGAGGCTGAGTGTATGTGACCACAAAGGTCAACTAATACTGACACGGTGTGATCCACAGAGAAAGAGAGTGTTTAGATTTTAAAAATTTACTGTAGTAGGGGGCTAAAGAGATAATAGCACAGCAGGTGAAAGCACTTGCCAGAAATTCTGCAGCAACAAATAAGCTTGGCGTGCAGGTGCCCACCTGGTGCCAGCACTCAGAAGGCTGAGGTAGGAGGATTGCCATAAGTCCAAGGCCAGCCAGGGCTACGTAGTGAGTTCAGGACCATCCTGAACGAGACCATGCCTCAAAAAAAAAAAAAAAAAAAAAAATTTACTACAGTAAAAGACACGTTACCACGAATTCCCCCAACCTCCTCCCCTTCATCTGAACACACTTATCCCACTGTTCTCGTGGCTTTCATGGCTTTTATTGGTTTTATTTTTTGCGGTATTAGGGTCTGAGTCCTAGGCGTTTACAATGATCTACAGCCCCAGTACATTTTTTTTCTTTTGAGACAGGGTCTTGCTCTGTAGTTCAGGCTGGTCCTGAACTCACTGTCTAGTTCAGGCTGGTCTCAAACTCATGGCAATCCTCCTGCCTCAGCCTCCTGAGGATTACATGTATGTGTCACCACACCTAGTTTTTATGGGTGCTCAGGGATCAAACCCAGGGCCTTATGCCTGCTAGGCAATCACTCTAACCACTCAGCTACATTTCCATTTGTAGTTTTGATTGTGAGACAGGGTCCTGCCAAGTCACAGGCTTGAACTTGTGATCCTTCTGCCTCAGCCTCCCAGGGTGCTGGATTACAGGCCTGTGCTACTAGGCCCAACTTCTGAAGCAGTTCTGGAAGTCTACTTTCACATCTTTAATTGGGCTGTCATGGCTGCCTCAGTGTTCAGAATCAATTCAAAACATATACCATTCGTGGTCATTTTGGCTTTGAGGAAGAGCCAGAAGTTGCCCATGCTAGAGCTGGTGGTTAAGGTCAATGAGGACACATTTTTCAGGAGCTTACCTCTCTCTGTGGGATGACATTTGACAGCAGCGTGCAACACAGTTTCGGCCACACCTTGTAGACACTTAGGAAGGAGGACTTCCAGAACTGCTCTAGAACTGACCAGAACAATGGAATGAGTCTTTAAAGGCGGCAGCGGGGGGCGGGGGGCATCTGGAAGGGGATTAATGGCAAAGTATCTTTTACTGTGATAAATTTTTAAATTTTAAAAATTCAGGAGCTAGAGGAATGGCAAAATGGTTAAAGTGCTTGTATAGCAAGTGCAAGGCCCTGTGTTCGATTCCCCAGCACCATATAAAGCTGGGTGTGGTGGCGCACGCCCATAATCCCAGCACTCGAGAGGCTGAGGCAGGTGGATTGTTCTGAGTTCAAGGCCAGCCTGGGCTTCATAGTGAACTCAGGACCAGCCAGAGCTACAGAGTGAGACCCCGTCTCCAAACACCAGAGAGGCTTGGGGAAAGCTGTGCTGGAAAAGAAAGTATTTGCCCCAGGAGTGAAGGAGGGGGGTGGGTGTGAGAGAGCAGGAGGGCAGCAGCTGGCTGGTATGAGGGGTGCAGGTTAGTGCCAATGGTCCCACCTGGAGGGGGTGGAGCTTCTGAACAGGCAAACAAGAAGCCAGGGAGGTGATCCACCCAGGGGAGAAGCCCTGGAGCCTGATCTGTAGTGCCAGTCTGCTTGAGGAAGCTCCCTCTGGCTGCCTTGTTAGAAAGCCAGCTTGCACCCACAGGGTCTGTTCTGGAAGATGTTACATTGAAAGTATCTCAAAAAAAAAATAACTAGAAATTGGGGTCTATCTTAAATGGAAGACTGTTGTGTGTTTTTATTTATTTTTCTCTGTGTGGTTCAGGTCTTGACACCTACCTGGATTCTGCAAGGAGCTCCTACTGTGAGTCAGTGGGCCTGAATGCTAGAAGGACTAAAATAGCAGAGGGCCCGGCCTGGTGTTACAGGTCTATAATCCAGCACTCTGGGAGGCTGAGGCAGGAGAACCTCAAGTTCAAGTCCTGGGCTCAATCCTCAGGACCGTACAAGAAAATAGAAGAGCATTCTTCCTATACTTTTTTGTGGTGCTGAGAATTGAACCCAGGGCCTTCCCTCTGAGCTACATTCCCCAGCCTGTTTTTGATTTTTGATTTTGACATAGGGTCTCGCTAAGTCACTAAGTTTCCCCGGCTGGGTTCAATTTATAACCCTCCTGCCTCAGACTCCCATAGTGCTGGGATTACAGGCCTATGCCACGAGGCCTGGCTTTACTTTTTTTTTTTTTTTTTTTTTTTGAAACAGGGTCTCGCTCTTTAGTCCAGGCTCATCCTCAATTCACTGTGTAGCCCAGGCTGGCCTTGGACTCACGGCAATCCTCCTGCCTCAGGCTCCTGAGTGCTGGGGTTACAGGTATGTGCCAACATGCCTGGCTTATGTGGGGCTGGGGATTCAAACTCGGGACCTTGCACTTGCTAGGCAAGCACTCTAGCTGCTGTGCTATTCCTCCAACCCTTCGCTTTCTAATATTTATGCTAACCCTGTGGTGAGAAAACTGAAAGACCCCTCGCCACGAGTCCCTCTCAAAATCACTCCCCTCATTTCGAACACACGCGTCCCACTGTTCCCTCCAGTTCTGGAAGGCTTCTTTCCTGAGTGTGTTTATGAGGTTTCGTAAAAAGCACCATTAGTGCTGCCCTGCAGAGGGCCGTCCAATCAGAGACAGGCTCATAAAACAGGCCCGTGTGTCCTCACTCCCTTATCCTCAGGATCTGCCACCACGGGACTGTGTTTGTACCCAAAGTCAAAAATAACACCAATAGGTCAATGTTTTGGATCCCCTCAGACCACGGGCACACCCCTGCAACTGCAGACACTCAGGAAAGAGGACACTTGGAACTGCTTTGGACAGTGATGACAGGACCAGTGTGTCTGAAGCGAGGGGTAGAACTTGGGAGGGATTCTTAGCAATGTGGGTTTTTTTTTAACTATATGAAACTTTTCTTAAAATTTAAGCATTCACTCTCCTTTGTGATTATACCTCATAAGTGAAAGGTTTATTTGGATATCTGACATCTTCTACACACGCTATGTGCTTGGAATGAATCCTGTCCTCTGCTGAGGGCTCCCCCAGGACAGCAGGACCGGGGCTGGGAGCTGCCCTGAGCTGAGGGAGCCACAGTCCCCTGCCTCCCTTCCTTCTCCTCCTACAACGCCCTCCGGACAGACAGTGGGGTCTTCTGTCCCTGAGCTAGACAGGAGAGTCAGAAATGTTACCAAAAGAGTTGCTGTTCTGTTCTCTTTCTGGTCACACTGTCCCTAGGATGGGCCTGGGGATGCCCTGAGCTTGGTGTGGAGACCTCGTTGTGGTGGGTTTGGCACACTTGGTCAGGGGCCTTGCTGTCTCCTGACCTGGGTGAAGCAATGCTCCTGGGGACGGTAGCACGGGATGTTGGATGGAAGGGACATGACTCAGGAGCGTGGAGGCACAGAGGCCAAAGGCAGGGCCTCTTGGCGATGCATCTGTTAAGCGGAGTGTCAGGAGCCACAGCACAGCCATATTCAATGCTGCTGATTTGCAGGTAGTAGCTGATTAAGGAAGTGGCTTTTGCACAGTATAAAGACGTTTATTCAGTACTGGGCGAGAAAAAGCTGACCTACCCCTGAACCTTTCAGCCAGCGACAGAAGGGAGTGTGCTTAGCACCGACAAATGTTTTTGAGGTTTCAAACGAATCCTTTGACTGTTTCATGACCTGCATTAAGAGAAAATATTCTGCATGTGAACAGCTGTGTATAAAAGGAACTGGACTAGAAACAAACAGCATCTTCAGCACTTGCTGAAGTCCAGTCTGCTCTAATTAATGTTGTCTCTTCTTTTTAAATCCTCACCCCCTCCCTCAGGGTTCCCATTACCTGACTGAGCGGGCTCGGTCAGTGGAGATCTGGATACCCTGTGCGCGCGGTAGGTGTGACCTGGCCGCAGTGCAGGTTCAGCAGCTCAAGACAGCGAAAGTGTAGGAGCTCTGGATGAGCCGGCATTCCAGGCCCAGAGTAAGGTGCCTAGAGGAGCAGGTGCAGGGGCTCCAGGGAGGAGGTGCCCCCCATTCCACCCCTGGGTAGCTCCCCTCTTTGGACCCAGATCCGGGTTGGGGTCTCTCCTCATGCTCAGGTGAGGTCCAGGGCACAGGGCTCCTGCAGGGACCCGAGGCTGCACCCACGTGTGTGCAGCTGGGAAGGGACTTGGCAGTCTTGGACCCACAGGACCTACATTTTTGTATCATTTTGTTCGTGTTTGATTGAGACAGGGTCACACTCTGTAGTCCAGGCTGGTCCTGAACTCACTGTGGAGCTCAGGCTGGCATCGAACTCAAGGCAATCCTCCTGCCTCAGCATCTTGAGTGCTGGGGTTACAGGTGTGCCCCACCACGCCCAGCTTCACACATATGTCTCCTGAACAGTTCTTCCCTCCACTGTACGGAGGCCTAAAAGCCTTTTCTTTTTATCTATTTATTTTTCTTTTTTCTCCTGTGTGCAAGTGCTGGGAATTGAACCCAGGGACTTAGCACTGAGCTACATCTTCACTCTCTCCCATTTTTTGGTTTTGATTTTGAGACAGGGTCACCGCTAAGGAGGTGGTAGGTTGCTCAGGTTTGTCTGGAACTTGAGAGCCTCCTGCCTCGGCCTCCCAAAGTGCTGGGCTACGGCACCAGCTCGGCTTTAAAACTTTTAAAAGATGAGAAAAGTCTCTTAGGCCAGCCGGCGTGTCCTAACGTCCCCCTCACTCACTAGCCGCTGCCTTGCCAAGGCCTGGCCGGGGGCCCAGGAGACGGGGCGGGGAGGGGCGAGGAGGGGCCGGGCGCAGCGCCTGCTGGCGGTGACTCACCAGGCCGGGCGGGGCGGGGCGGGGACACCGGGGCGGGGCGGCCTGCCGGGCACAAAGGCACAGCCGGCGGGGATAAAAGCCCCACCCCACGGCCCCGGTGCTCGGCAACTGGACTCGGCTTCGCGCGGCCAGGTAAGCGGGGCGCACCCGCCGCCCGCGTGGACGGGTGGGTGCCGCAGGGAGGCCTGGGGGCTGTCCGGGGCGCGGGGGCGCACCCTGTCGGGCTCCTCCAGGAAAGGACCGAAGCGCTGCGGGCAGGAGCGAGGGGCCCCGCATTCCAGGCGGGCGCGGTGGCTCTCCCCGCCCCGGAGGGCTCCGAGTTGCGGTCTCTGCGACAAAGGCGCGTTTGTGGCCTTTGGGTCCCGAGGACCCCAGCTCTGTGGTGTCTCCGTCCTGCGGTGGGACCCCCACCCGGGAGCCCGCTGGCATGCCGAGGCACGTCGCTGTGGCCTCGCCGAGGGCACCGGAGTGGGACCCGGAGTCTGGAAGGGCGTGGCCCGCAGGGGGGGGGGTGGCTGCGTGTTCTGGAGTTTACTTATCTGTGAACTTGGCTTTCCGCCCAACACTCTTACCCATTTAAAAAAAGGATGGGCCATTCCTGAAGATCTGAAAAAAAAGTTCATTAAAAAAAAGTCAAGTAAACGCAAACCTTCAGCGCCATACACACAATTACCCAAACCGCTTCGTTTATGTCCTGAGATCGGTAGGCTCACTCCGCCGTGTGCTGGGGAGTTGCCACGTGGATGTGCCCTGGGCGCGTCCCAGCAACCCCAGGCCTGTGTCTCTGGGACGCCCTGGACGGACGGAGTCCTCTACGGATGGCTCCTGTCCAAGGGCGTGGAGCTGCGCCACCCGTCCCTAACTTGATGGCAGGGAGTGCTAGGGCACTTTCCCACGGACGCAAAGTCACACGAGGTGTGCAGCTTCCCAGGCTAGCCCAGAACAGCTTCCTTAACCTGGGCTGTGTCTGAGCTGGCCTGACTCCAGCGGTGGGCAGGCCAGGTGGAGACTGGCCGGGAAGGGGCCATTCGTGGGTGCGAAGATCGAGTCGCTACAATACTTTTCTGGCTCTTAGTTTTGAAGATGGTACTGATTAAATTAGGTTAATCGGAATAAGTGTGTCTTTGCCCTCCGCCCTCTTTCTGTTCCCCTCTGCCTCGCACCCCTTCCTCCCGGGGCACCCGTTCCGTGCGGCGTGGGCGGCGACCACGCCCACCCAGAGACCGGGAGGTGGACCTGAGCTCGGCTAGGCAGGGCGGTTGCCCCGGGTCCCGGAGCCACTTCCCCTCAGCCACTCCTACTGGGGTGTGGGCCCAGGGCCTTCTCGACTAGCCGTATCCCCCAGACCATTTTTATTTTTTGAGACAAGGTCTCGCAAAGTTGCTCAGTTGTCCAGACTGGGCTCGAACTTTCCATCCTGCCTCGGCCTCCCAGAGCGCTGAGATTAAAGGCCTGCTGGTGCAGGCCCGGCTGAGAGTTGTTTTTTTCCCCCCCTAAAACCGAAATCTCATTAACCGGAAAGGATCTGTTTTTAGAGTTGGAGGCGATAATGGCCAGGGACAGTAATAATCAGACGTTAGGAGGAGACGTTAGCCGAGAGTGACCTCCGTGACCACAGCGTGACTCGCTTCCAGCTCAGCGGTTTCTTCCCTTGCTCTGGGTCAGTCTGTTGGGCAGAAGTTTCACGGGCTCCTTCCTGCGGCAGGGTCCTCACCTCCGCAGTGCGGGCGTGGCCTCTGTGGGCGTTTTCCTGCGTTGCCGCTAGGGTGGAGGGTGTGGGGGAGACGGGAAGGGGGGCGGGGGAGGTGCCCAGGCATCACGTGGCCGCGCCGGTGTGGGGTGTGGGGCGCGGCCCGGGGAGGTGGCCAGGGATCGGAGGAGGCGGCCAAGGATCGCGCTGACTCACCGCTTGGGCCCTGAGCTGCTGAGAGCAGTGTGTGTTGCAGTGTTGCTGCTGCGAGCACCCTGCGGCCTCGAGCTGTGAACGTGCCCGTGGACGGCCATCGGCCTGCATGCACAGCCATGGTGGCACCTTTCTGACCCCAGCGCCCTCCCGGGCGGGCTGGCCCTCAACAGGGTGGGCCTGGAATCCTGTGGGCTGCAGGTTACTGCTGTCTGGGTGTGCTGAATTCTCCTGGAATGGAGGGTGGGTGGGTGTGTCATAGGAGGCCCAGGCCTTCCTGAGCTATTTTAATCATGCATTCTTTCCACAAAATGCCTACTGCGTGCCATGGCACATACTGCGGATACAGCTGTAGGCAAAATGGGTAAAAAGAAAACCCTGGGGCCAGGAAGAAAAGAGGCAAAATAAGTGACTATAAATAATAATTAGATTTTTAGGGCTGGAGGAATGGCACAGCAGTTAAAACGCTTGCCTAGCAAGCACAAGGTCGTGGGCTCGACTCTCCAGCAGCAGATTAGCTGGGCTTGGTGGTGCATGCCTGTAATCCCAGCACTCAGAAGGCTGAGGCAGGAGGATTGCTGTGAGGCCAAGGCCAGCCTGGGCTCCAAAGTGAGTTCAGGGCCAGTCTGGGCTACAGAGCGAGACACTGTCTCAAAAAAAATGGATTTTAAATGAATGTTAGGCAAGAATTGGTACTGCAGGCCTGTCATCCCAGAACTCTGGGAGGCTGAGGCAGGGGAATCGCAAGTTCAAACTCAGCCTGAGTTAAAAAAAAAAAAAAAAAAAAAGCTGGGGCTCTTTTCCCCTTTAGTCCACAGGCCTGACCGCTACACTTGGCCCCCTAGGCAGATGAGGTGTTTAAAATTTGAGGACCTGGCCTCCCACCCACATTCCATTGCCACCATTAAGTCGGAATGGCCGGGATCATCTTCCTCGGGTGCCCCACCCTGTCTCAGTTGTAGCTTTGCCAGAGGAAATTCCAGTCCTTAAAAAATTCTTTCCGCCCATTCAGGGCCTGGTGTGTTTTTCCTTCACTTGTGGCCAAAGGCAGCCCTGTGCCCTGCAGAGGAGACGGGTCATTCGCAGGAGTCAGGGATGCCCACCCTTTGTGTCTGGCTGTGTGCCCTCAGATCACCCCCAAGCCTCTCAGTTGCGCTTAAGTTTTTATGACAGCAGGGCGCAGTTGTGTTGGGACCTAAGCTCATAGCACTCCACGTTCTGTGTTCTCATCTTAGGTTTGGTGTGGTACCCTGGAACTGCAGGTGGTAGCTGACAGGGAACTCTGTCCCTGCACTTTGGCTCCGGCCACACCCAGACTTCGCTCTGGTGGTTCCTAGGAAGTCAGAGCCCCATGTCCCCTTACTGGTCCCACCTCCGTGTGGTCTCCCTGCTTGCTTAGCATGAAAAGGAGATGCGGCTCACCTTCCCCATTGTCTCAGGCAGGCCGGGAGGGGCAGGCTGGCAGGACCCAGGACCCAGGCTGCGGGCCGCAGTGGGTGGGGCCAGCTGCCCCCGAGCGGGCTGCTGGACTTCGCAGACTCCAAAGCTGGGAATTGAGCCCCCAGCTTGGAAACTACCCAACTGAGGTGTGCGGCCTGCGAGAGACAAGTAAGGAAGCAGGGAACGTCGGAAAAGAAGAAAAAAACAGGCCTTCTAACATGGAAAGTTGCAGCGTGCGAACCAGCCCAGAGGCCGCCGATGTCTGTGTGTGCCAGGCTCCCAGCCTGGCTCTGCGTCAGGAGACAGGAAGCAAGGGAGCCAGAGGCCTGTGGCGACAAAGGGGCCTCGACACTCACTCTTATGTGTCCGGGCACCCGAGAGCGTCTGGGGAAAGAGGGTGTGTGCGGAAGGCGGCGCTAGGTACGATTTTCTGTATCCTGAGCTTACCTTTGGGCCAGGCCTAGTGGCATAGGTGCGTCATCCCGGCACTCTGGCAGGATGAAGCAGAGGGTTGCAAGTTCCAGCCCCGCCTGAGGAAGCTAGTGACTTAGTTTGGCTGAGACCAAAAAAACCGGGCGGGGAATGTGGCTCCGCGGAAAGGCTCCGGCCTCCATTCCAAGCACAAAGTGCACACGAAAGTCCCACTTGGGTGTCCTCTAATCGGCAGAGTAACTAGCGCAGGGACCTTGGAGAAGGCAGCGGGGGAGATAACAGCCCTCTCTAATTTCCTTGCAGGGCGCGTGCTCGTGCGCGCCCGCAGCGGACGCCGGTGAGGCCGGCTGCGGCGTGTGCCGGGTGGCCCCGCTGAAGCGCACGCGTGGGCCCTGAGCACTGCAGCCGGGCCACCCCCCGCCCGGCGCGCCTCTGCCCGGTGACATCAGCGTCCCTGCGCTCTCCTCCGCCCACTCCGGCCGCGTCCCGGAGCCCGTGGCGGCCGGGACGAGCGTGCACGGGCGCGGGCTTCCCGCGGCGTTCCCGGCCACGGGCCGACTTCCAGGGCTTCTGGGCCATGACTCGGCCTGTGACTCAGCCATTCATGGGAACCATAAAGCCTGGGAGGAAGTCTGTGCTTTCCAGAAGGTTCCGTTCAATAAAGATGATGGGGGAGGGGGTACAGTGGGAACCCCCATCTCCCGCACGGCTTTAGTGGGATCCCAGCGTGGCCCGCCGACGGCGTGGCGTGACGCAGCTGCCAGGGCTCTGCCCGGGCGCCCTGCGCGCCCCCAGGGGCTCCCTCTCCCACCCCTTTTGGCTGTAAAATCCTTTGTGTCCGGGCAGTTCCCGGCTGACTCACCTCGGTTGCTAGGGGCTGTTTTGTGGCAACGGGGACAACATTCCGGGATTCAGCGCACGTGGGTGTGTCTCCCAAAACTCGGGGCTGCTCGGGCTCGCGCCCCGCCCCCGCCGGTTTCTGTGGTCTCGGGACGCATGCGCTCTCCGGAGCTGGCGCCCGGGCTGGAGTGCGGGGAACCTTCTTCCTGCCGCGAGGTGCGTTGGCTTCGTCAGGTTCCCCATCGTTTGTTCTTCCCTTCCAGTTCCTCTGTAACTCCCTTTGGAAAGTGGAGTTAAAATGGTTTCACCTGTACTTTATTTTTGCTAATTGTTTCTGGAGCAAAACGGTAAAGTTTGTGTTTTTTCCCAAGAACAGCCTCGATTAAAAAATACTTTTTTCTTATGTTTTTTGAGACTAGGTCTTGCTCTATAGTCCACGCTGGTCCTGAACTCACTGTGTAGCCTAGACTGGCTTGGAACTCACAGCAGTCTTCCTGTCTCAGCCTCCTGAGTGCTGGGATTACAGGAATAAGCCACCACTCCTGGCTCCCGATTGTTAAAATTTAAGTTTTAACGTTTATTGATTTATGGTTGGGGGGTGTGTTGAACCCATGGCCTTCACACTCTGCTACATGCCCAACTCTTTCTTTGTTGAAACTGCTAGGTTGCCCAGGTTGCCCTGGGCTTGCATGTGTGATTGTCCTGTCCCTGCCTCCCTTAGCGACTGCGTCACAGGTGTGTGCCACCACGGTCTGCAAGGACAAAGGCATTTTCAGTAGTCCAGCGTCACCCCTACGAGCTCTTCTAGGCACCTGTTTCGCTGGGGGTCAAGGCAGGGGAGGCTGAACCTTGTTATGGCGGAGGGGAGCCTGGGCCGCAGTGCCTCCCTTGGCTGGCTTTTGCAGGAGAAGCCACAGAGTTGGCTTTGAGTTGCAGGCCCGAGTGGTTTCGAGGCCCTGGAAGCGGCTTCCTCCATTGGGGCAGGGCCCCTGCGGGCAGCTTTCCCAGCTAGGCTAGCTGTGAAGTGGAGGAAGGATTGCAGGCCGCTGGAGGTGGGTGTGGCTCTCCTCCCAGCCTCTCTGGTGTATTTTCCTTAACAGAAACACTTCCCCGAGAAAGAGCCTTTTCACAGGGCTGGTGCCCAACCCTTCCTGGGAACAGCGCTCCTCTGCTCTACCCCTCTGTGTGCCAGGACGGGGAGGTCCTTGTCCAGAGATTGAATTGCCTGATAGTCTCCCCTGCAAGTTGGAACCAGTTGGCCCACCGGGTGTGGCTGCAATGTGGGAAGAGGGCGGCCAGCTGCCTTGTAGGCTCTGGGGCTGGGGTAGAAGGAGGGGTGCTGCTGGGACAGATCCGGGACCATCATACGGTGGGCAGGCTTAGAACAATGGGGTGCCTCCTATGACAGCCCGCTGCATTTCTAATCTCACTGAGGACAACCAGTAGAGGGATCCGCAAGAGCTCTTGGGGAGCCTGTACAGCGCACTGCATCACTGGCTCTAGAGCCACACTTACTTTGGCACGATTTGCATACTTTTTCTTGGGGCCACACATCAAACTTGGTTCCTCCCCAGATATACCCTCACATCCTCACATCTCCTGCCACCGCGGGTACTGCCCTTCCACATGCCCCCAGTCGTCCCCATAGCTCCTAGCTACATCCTCAGCCCTTTTTGGTTTTGAGAGAGGGTCTCTGTAAGTCTCTGAGTTGTCCGGCTGGGCTCAGACTCAGGGTCCTCCTGCCTCAGTTGCTCACTGGGATGATAGGCCTGTGCCACCAGGCCCAGCTCCTGTCCATGTTGTAACTTTCTGGAACGAGGTAAGGTGTGAAGGGCTCGTGGGCCCTGATGGTCCCTGGGGATCCTGGGCTGGTCTCTCGGGAGTCCCCAGAGGGGCAGGAGCTGCACCTCACCAGTCTCTTGGTGTCCCCCTCAGCTCTTAGTACAGGCCAGCCAGGGCTCATAATGGGCTGGTAGATTGACTTCCTGAATGTCCTCAGGGCCTATAACCCTCAGTGGTACTTCTGGGACGTCCCGTCTTCATAGAGGGCAGCACATGGGGGCAGAGCCGCTCCTCCGGGGCACTAAACTACACCGATACTCCCACAAACCTCGTGAGCAGCTCCCTGACTCTGCTAGCAGCCTCTCTGTCACACTCACGTGGCTTAGCTTTGCCAGGGGCTCCGGTAAAGGGAAGGAGCCCAGGCCATGCCCTGGTTCTAAGGAGAAACATGTTTGCATGCAATTGGAAGCTTTTCGGGGCTGGAGGAATGGCTCAGTGGTTAAAACACTTGCAAATGCTAAGTCAAGTGCTAAGTACCCAAGTTCGATTCCCCAGCACCACAGAAGTTGTGTGTGGTAGCGCACGCTTGTAATCCCGGCACTATGGAGGCTGAGACAGTAGGATTTGGAGGCTGAGACAGTAGGATTGCCGTGAGGCCAAGGCCAGCCTGGGCTCCATAGTGAGTTCAGGATCAGTCTGGGTTACAGAGTGAGACCCTGTCTCAAAAAAATAAAAATAAATAAAATAAAAAAAGTTGGAAGCTTTTATGTGGACATAGGATTTTGCATGGAGTTTTAGCGAGCTGGCTGGGTGTTGCTTTGTGGTTACTGTCCTGTTTCTGTGTGTCTGTGTGGATGTGCGAAATAGTTACAGATCATACAAATAGAAACATTTATCAAAAAACAACTCATCTTTTTCAGAAATCTGTTCAGCACCTAAACTATGCAGATTTACTCTTAAATTTATGGGGGATATGTAATGGTACTCTGTAGGGACTGTGAGGTAGAACATGCCCCTCACGAAGCCATGCATGGTAATGCATGCCTGAAGCCCCAGCACTTAGAACGCTGAGGCAGGAGGACTGTAAGGTTGAGATCAGCCCAGGCTACATAGGGAGATTGGTCTCAAAACACCAAAAATTCAAACCAAAACAAAGCCAAACTCCCTGACTGTTTTGGGAGTCAGATGAGGGCCGGTGAGGGACAGGGATAGTGATGTGGCCCAGTTTCCTTCTCCTGAGGCCAAGCCAGGAGGCTGACATGGAGGAGGGGAAGCTGGGCTCTGACCGGGAGGAGCTGAGGTGGGCTCCTCTGTGACGGCAGGAGAAGCCACATGGTTGACTCTGAGCTGTTTGGCAAGCTCAAGTGGGGGATTTAGTTGGTAGTGGCCGGGTGGAACAGCAGCGTGATTATGCACAAGGAGGCCTGAAGCCTGATTCATGGGCCCGTGGGGATCCTGCCGTCCGCCTCTCAGGGCTCTGGCTGTGCAGGGGTGGGGAGGGTGAAGTGCTTCTGCTCTCTGCAGTACCAGGAACAGGATCATGTTGAAGAAAGAATGACTCGGGGCAGGCCTGTCATCCCAGGGCTCTGCGAGGCTGAGGCAGGAGGATCTGGAGCTGAAGGCCAGCCTGGGTCAACTCACAGAGATTCTGGCACAAAGTCTAATTTAAAACGGATTAGGGTGCAGCCAGGGCTGGAGTACTTACCTAGCACTGCGAGGCTCTGGGTTCAATCAGTGGGCACACACCCTGCACATGCACACAGGGCACTGGGGGGGGAGGGTGGTGGCCTGGGAGAGGGCGCACGACAAAACCTCGCAGCTGATGTCGTCACCTCCGCGCAGCACGGCCAGGAGCCCGCCTGACCTGACACGGCCGCCCGTGGGAGTCGGCCACCCGTGGGAGTCGTGGATGGCCGGGAGCCCTCAGTCCCGGCCGCGGTAGGGGGAGGGGGTATTAGACCACACTCACCGTGGGAGACTGGAGATCCTACCATGCGTGGGCTCCGCTCCTGGCTCCAGGACGCGGGGGATCTTCACTGTTGTTCCTGCAGGAGGGCGCGTTTCGCTTCCTCTGTGGGGGATGGTTTGTGGGGAACCAGCTGTCACGTGCCCACGGAATGAATGTGTGTAGCTGGGCATCCTGTGGTGGGGACACGAGAGTCAGCTCTGAGGAGTGGGTGTCGCAGAACTGGGGGCCCACTGAGGGGATGGGGGGAGGTGTCCCAGCCCTTCATTCCCCTTGCCCACCACCCCTTTCCCATCTGCGCACCTTCTGCCTCACTCTTCCCTATGACTTTGATTTTATTCATGACAGTATTTTTATCTGGGGGTCTCAGATGGCAGAAGCCATACGATGTTGAACCTTCTGGGTCTGATTTCCTTCACTGAGCACAGCGTCTCAAGGCGCATCCCTCTCCCTACAAATGGCCCTAGGTTATCCTTCTTTATGGCAGAGTAGTACTCCACCGGGGGTATGCACTGCGATTTCTGTATCTGTCCTGTTGGTGGGCACCTAGCCCAGGCCTTTCTCAACATGTTAAGTGACTCGTGAGAAACACAGACGTCATGACAGGTTTGACAAGCTTACCGCTCTGGGAAGCAGGACGACACCCAGCCCTGCACTGCTCGACCAACATGCCCGTGCCAAGGGACGTTTTGTTTTGCACCCACAGCCCCAGCTCCCTGGCCCTGCACGCCCTGGCAAGGCTAGCTGGCTGGCTAGGCCATCTCAAATCCCAAGGGCAACCCTTGCCGAGTTTTCATCTTTCCCACTCGTAAGATAGGATTGCTTCTATTTCAAAAAAAATTGCTCCCTGATCTCGGGACGAGGCGGTTGGAGCAGTGGGAAGGAGGGGAGGAAAGCTTCTTTATAAAGACGTGTTTTATTGTACTTTTTTTCAGCTTCCTTCGAAATGTCAACTGTTCACGAAATTCTGTGCAAGCTCAGCCTGGAGGGCGACGTAAGTACACCCCTTCTGCTCCTGGACGCCCCGCATAGCCTGCCGTCCCTCCCTGGGCACAAAAGAACGCGGCTTCCTGCAGCCAGTTTCCCCTCTTCATCTTTAGTTCAGCTTTTCCCAGCAGTTCAGTGGGAAAGGGACAGTACAGCACAAAAATCTTCAGGCACCACATGAAGTTAGACAAAGATCACAGACACAGACAGGGTGGCTGGAGCTGTGAGCCGCACACTCGCCATGTCATCACTGTGACGGTGACACATGATTCTTAATGTCACGTATGTGATTCTTTTGGACGTCTTGCAGTGTCCAGAAAAGCTATTCCTTTTGAAAAATTCAGCAGTGGAAAGCTTTTCTCCACAAAAGCCTGGCATTTTTTTAAAAAAATGAAATTAGCATAATCTGTCATGTTTTATGTTTTGCTTTGGCTGTCAGGGAGCTCAGGATTAAATCTGTCTTTCACAGGAAATATGTGAACCTGGAACATTCAGTGCGTTTGTTTCTTTCTTCCATAATTGACATGCATAGAGCTCTACATAAAATGGCTGTAGTTACTTTCAGAATCAGCAAAACACATGTTGTGAGCATGTAATATGTCTAATAAGATATCCACTGTCCAGGCCATCTTGGCTGTGACAGAAAGCCCAGCATCAATGTCGGTTTGTAGCCATATTCTGCAGACATCTCCATTTACATTTTCCTTCAAATTAAAGTGTAAAGGAGGAGTTGAGGAATTTGGGTCACAGGGCACACAGTCCTTTCTAATGGCTCTAGCACTAGCCATCAGAATGTCAAGTCTTCCCCCCCCCCCCCCCAAATATTATTACTATTACTTTGAGGCAGGGTCTTGCTCTGTAGCCCAGGCTGGTCCTGACCTCACTATGGAGTCCACGCTGGCTTTAAGCTCACAGCAATCCTCCCGCCTCAGCCTCCTGAGCACTGAGATTACAGCATGTGCCATCGTGCCTAATTTATGTGGTGCTGGGACTTGAATCCAGGGCCTTGCACTTGCCTAAACAGCCTGGTGCCAGCCCACGTGGCACAGAGGACACGGCCTGTCCTCGCTGCGATTGGGGTGGGTGGTAGGTGAGGGCTCGTCCACCAGACCAGAAGTGGAGAGGAGCTTTGGGGGCACTGGGACAGGAAGAGGGGGTGGGGCACAAGGCAAGAGGATGAAACTGCTCAGTAGAGTGGTCGGTGAAGGGGGCAGTGTAGAGGATGGAGGAAGAACAGAGGAGAGGAGCAGGAAGTTGGGACCAAGAGGATGTGGTGTGGCTGCGGCCGGACCACCTGGCAGCCGGTGGGCGGCAGAGGGAACAGGCCTCCCCTGCTTGTCTGTGAGCGAGGGTTTTACCTCATTCCTCCTTTCTTCTTCCTTTCTTCCTCCCTCCCCCCTCTTTCTTTCTTCCTTCCTTTCTTTCAAGATGAAGTTCTCACTAAGTTGCTCAGGCTGGTCAGGAACTTCACAGCCTCCTGCCTCAGCCTCCCAGGTAGCTGGGCTTCCATCTGTTTCATAAAATACTGCGAGCTGAGCACATGACAGCAGACACCACAAGCTGGTCAGAGACGCTGGCAAAACGACTTGTGCACGTTCCCAGTTTATTTTAAATCCCTGCCTGATCTGTTCGGTGTTTTCCCAGCTCCAGCGGGAGGAGCTGCCCAGGGCCCCCCAGACGGACGGTGGAAGTGGGGGTGGGTGTTGTAAGTGGGCCGAGCCCCTGGAGGTGTTCTTAGGATCGTTGAGCTTTGTGGGCATGGAGATGGTCGGTCATCCAACTCCCGGGCAGAAGAGAGATTTCATAGAAGTGGAGAGGATTCTGGGGAGGGAATGGCTGTGTGGGCCTGTGGCCTCAGCGTGCACATCTGTGTCTGTTTCAACCTCAGCACTCAACGCCCCCCAGCGCTTATGGGTCGGTCAAGGCCTACTCCAACTTTGATGCCGATCGGGATGCCCTGAACATTGAGACGGCCATCAAGACCAAAGGTAGGCCGCGCCCACTCCTGCTGCTCCTCCCCTGGGCCCTGCTGAGGGCTGTGTTCTCCAGCACACCTGTCCCACACACCTGTCACCGCTGGTCACCTGAGGATGCTGGTTCACACCTCAGCCCCTCCTCCCATCGCCCCACCCACCCCTACAACCGGAATAGCCCCGCAGAAGAAAGAGCAGCAAGCACAGCCTGGTGGCTCAGGCCTGCAGTCTCTGCACTCTGGGAGGCTAAGGCCGGAAGATCACAAGTTCAAGTCCAGTCTGGGCAACTTAGTGGCTTAGTGAGGCTGTGACTCACAAAAGAAAATAATAGTGATTAAAAATATCAAAACCAAAACTTCAGGGACTGTGGATGTTGCTCAGTGTGAAGGCCCCATGTCAGTCCAGGGTCGATCCACAGCAGCCCCTCCTCCTCCTCACAGGAGTCCCAAAGGGAGGGTGCTGGCCCTGCGGGAACCCCGTGCGTGCCCTCCTGTGGGTGGGAAATGCCAGGGATGTTGGAGTTTGCTCCTGGTCTGGTGTTGCATGCACCGCTGGTCCCTTTCCATGGGTGAGGCCTCTGCCTCTGGGCCGCAGCTCAGGCCAGGAGGGCAAGGGGGAGGCTCTGAGCAGGAGGGACCAAGACCCACAAAGCCTCCCTTTTGCAACAAGGAAATAAAGCACATCATAGGTTGGTGTTGAGTAAGCCCTGGGGATCATGGGTGTTCCGGTGTGTGGAGGTGGCTGTGCAGACCTGTGACCTGTGTTCATGGGACCGCCTCTGGGGCTGCCCACTGGCCCCATCCCAGGATACACTTGGGGACTTAGGTCCTTTGGACCAAGCTCTTCTTTCTGTCCTCCTAGAGGCTGTACTGGGGTGTGCACCCAAGGTGGAGCCACTGCTGGTGTGTCCCCTGCTGGTGGGCCATCCGCCATGGGCCATGGTACACCCAGCTCCTAGGGGCAAGGGTTTCAGAGCACTGGGCCACTTGAGCAACTCACGTGCGGCTGGTTCCCTCAAGGACCTAGAACGGCTGGGGAGCCTGGTGGGGAACACACAGCCGGAGTGCTGGTGGCCCCTTCCTCTCACAGCCACTTTTCTGTGGAGGAAAAGCAATGTGGCTGCCATTCCCAAGACCCTTGGAGAAATCTGTGCCTTGGCCTTCACGGGCAGGAGGAGAGTTGGTGCTCTGCTTCTGTTCTTGGTTCTAGCAGGACACGAGAGTTTGCACCAGCCGCCTCCACCCAGTCCTGGTTTCTGTGCCCACACTGTGGGCCACCTGGGGATGGTGGCAGGTCAGCTAAAGGGGGCTTAAGTCAGTGTGCAAAGGCCCTGGGCGCTACCTCTAGTACTGCAAAAAAGGAAAATAATCTTAAGATAGATAGACGCACATGGCTCATATTCCTCAAACTCACCCTCACTCACTTGTGCCTGGATTCTTGCGGCCTCCTGTGTGCCCCTGCTGAGTCCCGGAGTGACGCCTGATACAAGCCTGAGACAAAGGCTGCTCTTATCCCACTTGGGGCCTCAGACCGCTGGAATGCAAAGATTGCGCAAATGACCTGTGGTCACAGTGGATGATCTCATGGTAATAAAAACGCCTTCGGGCCCTTCTGAGTTCACAGAAACTGCTGTAGCTCCCAGGCAACACCACCCAGAGGGGGCACCTGGGCCTCTCTGCCTTCTATGCGGTCAGAGATGGCAACACCGTGGTTTGGGCAGACCCTGCACCTCGGCCTTCAGGGGCATCTCAGATCCAGCTCTGATGAGGGTCCCCCCACCCCCAGCTTGTCAGCTTGCCCTGTCTCCACTCCTGGCTTCATGCTGGGATTTTTTTTATTTCCTACATCCCCAGCTCACTATTTATTCTTTTTCAAGGCACAGACTAGGTCTTTATTTAGGAACAAAGAACAGAGGGGGTAACAGCACCTGCTGTGTGGGAGTGCAGTCCCAGTGGTCTGTTCCCCGTTTTTTTATTTTATTTTATTTTATTTTTAATCTCAAGACAAAGTCTCACCAACTTTCCCAGGCTGGACTCAAACCTGGCAATCCTCTGGCCTCTGACTTCTGGAGTGTTGGGATTACAGGCTTGTGCCACTGGGCCCAACTTGGATCTTCTAAATTTTCCAGTACAACCTGTCTTCCGTTCTAGTGGAAGGCAGTAAAGTAATTAAAAACAAAGTGAAGTCACCTGCTAAGAAAGGCCGTCACCTCTCTGTTCCCCTCTCCGGCCCCTGACTGTTCAGACTTGAGGCGCTGCAGAAAGTGTGCTGACTGAGCCTTGGTGTAATTCCGGCCTCTGGCCACACCCGGGCCCACAGCACTGGGCTCTTATCTGGAGCTGGCCTGGACGCTTTCTTTGACATCAAAGGAAACAGAGTAAACCTGCCGTGTTGGTAGGAAGCTGGGCCACAGACCACAGGACAATGTCCTCGGCCTCTCCTTCCTAGTTAAGGGCAGCCCTGTGTGCCACCTGGCGGGAGGAGGGACTTTCTGCCTGGTGTCCATGCTGGTTGGTCACAGGCCCCACAGCAGACTAGGGTTTAGTTTACCCAGTGTTATTTAACATCTGGACTGGGGTCTGGGCCTGCTTGGCATTGGGAAGTGCTTGCTGAGGGGCAGAACTGGCTGAGATGGGCCCTGGCATGGCCTCTGCTGGTGCAAATGTTCCCGGAGCTCTGCCCACACTCCCCATGTAAGGTGCCACCTGTGTTTTATGGGCCTCTTGGGCACACCCTGCAGATCCTCTCCATTCTAGCCCCACCTCTGGCTCTGTCCTGTCCCCCAGGCGTATTGTGGCTTTTGTCCCCCCAGGACTGTGTTCCTCCTCTGCAGCTGCTGGGCGGGGGCATGGGCTGCATGGGAACCGAGGACTCTTCTGGAGCCCAATGGAAGCACAAAGGATTTAAGTCCCCTAGTGAACTTGGTTTTTTTTTTTTCTTTCTTTCTTTCTTTTTTTTTTTTGGTACTAGGATCAAGCCCAGGGCCATCACACTGAACTACATCCCCAGCCATTTTTATTCTTGATTTTTGAGACAGGGTCTCACTGAGTTGCTCAACACCAATGCACGGCATACGAAAGGGGGGCCTAGTGCTCCCTAGTCCCCTCCGATGTGCTCAGAGCAGGCTGCGACATCTTCCTTCTGGCCTTACCCCTCAAACAGAAAGGTGCCCCGGGAGTCCTCCGCGATTCCTCCATGACCAGCCCTTCCCTGCGGGGGAGGGACCAGGCCTCTCTGGAGGAGGCCCACCATCAACCCGCCGGGCTCCCACACTGATGGTGATGCTGTTTGTACTATTATTTGTGGTGGGGTTGGGACCAACACCAGGCCTTTCCACTTGAGCTACATCCACAGCCCATTTTTCACTGATATTTGAGATGGGGTGTGAGTTGCTAAATTGTGCAGGCTGGGCTCAAATTCCCAATCCTCTTTTCAGCCTCCCAGACTGCTAGGATGGCAGGTTTGCGCCCCTAGGCCCGACTTAATCTGTTTTCGCTGATGGAGGGCCTGTTCAGCAGCCCTGGAAGGGCTCTGGGTCTGTTCTGGCTGTTATCTGAGCCGTGCCACACCGGCGTGGCAGGCTTTGGCTTGAGGTAGACCTCCAATCCCTCATGCTAATTTACACCTAGTTAGAGACAGAGCTAAACCCAGCACAGGTGGTAACAGCTTAATGAGCGGGAGGTTCCTGAAATTGGATCTGCCGGGTGTCTCTGGGTTGAGATCAGCCTTAGGTTAAACATATACTGCGGAGCGTACAACACAGCTGTGACCAGTTTAGCACACGGGCTCATGTGACCACAAAAAGGAACGTCAGCTGAAGTGGAAAAGGCTGGCCCCTCACTGGCTCCGTAGAATGGGCTGCAATTAGCAGTGGTCTGCCTCCCAGGGCCGAGGCTCTCTTAGCACAGCCCGGTTTGATGTTCACAGGGTTTACGTTCTCTGGAAGGAAGGGATGTGAAAGTGGGCAGCTTTTAAAATACAGCAGCAGGGTCAGCTAAGAAAGGGTGAACCTCTGAGAAAGTGATTCCCCAAACCCCGTGCTTCTACTGTGTTACAGAATTTGGAATTCATGCATTCACGAAAACAAAATAAAGCAAAATAAAAATACGGCAGCTTAAGATTTCCAGATTGGCCAAAAAACTGACTGCCCTGTGCCCACGGACCTTCCCCTCTGGCCCCGCCCCAGGGTCAGACCCAGGTGTGGGCGCTGAGGACGCGCTGTGTCCTCAGCCCTTCCTATTTGGCAATAGGTTCTTGCTAAGTTTCCTGGGCAGGACTCAAACTTGCAATCTGCCTGCCTCAGCCTCCCGAGTGGCTGAGGTTGCTGGGAATGCTGGGATTATAGGCGTATGTCCCCTCCCCTGCCTGCCACGGACATGTAGTAGTTTTGGTGTCACCTGCACATCTGAAGGTGTGTTCGTCAGTCAGCCACAGCCAGGCAGGTAGGGGTTATATTTGCAAAGGCCGGGAGGCAGGGCAAAGGGGACGCTGTCTTGTAGAGGGGGTGGGCAGGAGCCAGACCCGGAAGGGCTTCTGAGAGGGAAGTTCCTTGTCACTTCTGGGCCCTCTATCCTGTTGCAAGGCCTGTGCAGAGCCTTTAGTGCACCAGGACCACAGGAGTCCCTTGCAGTGGCATTGGTCTTTTATTTGGAGTAGCTGTGCAGGTGCCAGGCCCGGCCAGGTGGCGATCGGGTGTGGGAAAGGAGGCGGGGGTTCTTGGTTGGTGTGGGCCTCTGCCTCCCAGCCCACTTTCCTCATTTTCTGTGGAACCCGGGGACGGGCTCCTCCAGGGACCTATGAACCAGTTTCTGCCTGGTGTTAAGGGGGCACGGAGGGTGTCCTACTGCTTGGCTGCAGCTGTTCTGAGCAGGACACAGACAGTGCTATTTGTCTGTTTATGAGACAGTCTCATTATGTAGTCCAGATCAGTCTTGGGCCTTGAACTTGCTCAGTGGTCCAGGCTGGTCTTGAACTTGTAGCACTCCCATTTCAGCTTCCTGAGTACTGGGATGTCAGGACAGGTATACACTGCCTTGCCTGGCAGCTGTGTTTAATTTTTTTTTTTTTTTTTTTGAGACAGGTCTTGGCATCTGTAGACTCACTGGTCCTGAACTCACTGGGTAGCCAAGGCTAGCCTTGGACTCACAGCAATCCTCCTGCCTCAGGCTCCTGAGTGCTGAGATTACAGGTGTGCGCCACCACAGCCACCACACCCAGCTTTACGTGGTGCTGGAGAACAGAACTCAGGGCCCTGTGCTTGAGAGGCAAGCGCTTTAACCGCTGTGCCATTCCTCCAACCCTCATATGTGTTTCTTTTTGTCTTTCTGTTGGACTTGGATGTCCAGCTCGGAGCCCACTGGTCCTGTAGAGCTTTGAGGAGACCCGCCTTCCTCTGCACAGAGGGTGGGCCGTGTTCTAGGTCACCCAAGTCCCCTGGCAGCACCATATGGGCAGTGCCCCTCAGCCTTCCTGATGTCTAGACTCAATCTCTTGACCTCTGATCCCCTGGGGCTCTTCCAGAGTTGGGGCTGTGGCCCCGCTGGGTCACTTGGCAGGGACCCACTGTGCACTGGGCTCTTCTCCCTCTCGGGCAGCTGCCGGGTTACCCTGTGACTGGACAACTAGCCTCCTATGTGTCCCGCTTCTGTGTGTCCCCATCTCTGTGCCCCTCAGTCCTTCTCCTGTGCATCCTGCACCCTCACTCTACTCAGTGTCTGTGTACAGGATGAGAGAACTGAGCACTCTGGGTCTCTGGGGTCCCAGCTCCACGTGCTCCCAGACTCCCCAGAGCTCTGGGTCTGTTGCAGCTGCATATTCAGAGCCAACACCCCAAACCCACACCTGACACCCACTCAGTGCCTCCTGAGTCATGTCTCTGCAGAATGCTTGGTTCTGCCCAGTGACCCAGATGGGTGAGTTTGGGAGCAGGAGCTGGGCCACATGACCCCATGGCCCACTGGGGTCTCCTGGGCAGTGATGTGTATGTTGCGGGTGCTTCCCCATCCCAAAGGTGGCGCGCGTAGGTGCAGCGCTGGCTGTGTGGAGGCTTCTGGGGAGAGAGCTTTCCAGGTTTTTGTGTCCCCCAAAAGGGAGTGGCTGGGTGGAAGGAAGTGGGAAGGCTAGGTCAAGGCACCACCATGTGGGCAGGGGTGGCCACGCCCCTTCTGGGAGCTGGATTGGGAAGCCCGGGGTATAAAGAACTGTGAAAGTGTGATTTCCCAAAGTTGCCAGGTGACTCCTGTAAACACAAGATTACCCCACCCTGCCAGGGCCGTATCCAGCCATCAGGCTGGTTCTGAGGTTCTGAGCCGTAGCAGACAGCGTGTCTAGAACAGTGGAAGAAGCTGGGATGAGGTGTCTGACTTGGTGCAAGACTGTGACTGTCCCGGGGCAGTGAGCTGTGCTGTGGGGGACTGTCATTCCCCCAGCACCAAAATCTGTACCTGTGTATACCTGTCCTGTCATCCTAGGACATCTGCAGGTCACCGTGCAGAGTCTATGTTCCAGTCCCTAGTAAGCGGAGGTCCTGGAGGGCAGGCATCCGGGAACAGGACCTTGGGTCCTGTTAGGCCACACACAGCAGCCACTCCTCCCAGGCCCTGAGGCAGATGGCTGAGGACGAGGGGCCTTTCCTCCTGGTTTGGGTTGCAGCCCTCAGCTGGCTGGCTGAGTCCCTCCCCTGGGAGCACAGCTTCCTCCACAACGGACAGGGCAGTAGCAGCCACCCGCCTTGTGTGGGTGTGATGACAACGACTCGATGGAACAATGGGACGTGTGTGTGGGACTCACCAAGGGGACTGTGTGAGGCTGGTATTATTGTAGCAAATACAACGCGCCCCGCCTGCCTCCTGGAGTCCGTGGCTGGCTTCCCTCCTTCCAGCCTCGGCCTAACCATGAACAGGGCTTTCCCTGACTTTGGGTCCCAGTGGGCCTGGAGCCTGGGCTGGGTCATGGCATTCAGATAAGGGGGGAGCTGGGTCCTTTCCCTCTCTGCTCTGCTAGCTACCCATCCGCCCCCGCCCGGGCTTCCCCAGCCTTCTTGCAACACTTGTGGAACCGTCTTGGTGCAGACTGTGTCTGGCTGGCTGAGTCAGATCCCTGTTCCCAAGGCTGCTGGCTCCCTGCCACCCCCGGGAAAGACATGCATTTTCCACAGAGTGCTGAGCCAGCTGGGCTCACCACCCACCCAGGGTAGTAGTAGGAGGCCCCAGGAGGCAGGTCGAGTGGTCTGGACTCACTTTGCGCTGCAAGCTGCAGAAGTGGGCTCCCCCCCCGCCCCTTCTGTTGTGGTCCTGAGGGCAGATAGAGCCCAGAGCCTTTGCACCAACCTACCTAATCACCAGCCCCCAGCCTTTGTGACTGGATTGCATTCTCTAGTCCAGTCTGGTCCTGAACTCATGTAACCTCAGCTGGGCCTCTAGCTCATAACCATCCTCCTGCCTCAGCCGCCAAGAGTGCTGGGATTAGAGTGTGCACCATGAGGCTTGACTGGGCCTGTATTTTTAACAAGCATTCCCAGGCATCTCTGCTATTCAGCCAACGGGCCGGTTCTGACCTAGATACACACAATGCTTTTGTTTCCAAGAGAATACATTTTTTTCCTTTTCCTTCCTTCCTTCCTTCCTTCCTTCCTTCCTTCCTTCCTTCCTTCCTTCCTTTCTCTCGCTCGCTTGCTTGCTTGCTTGCTTGCGACAGGGTCTCTAGTTCACGCTGATCCTGACCTCAGCTTGGCTTCAACTCACGGCAGTCATGCTGCCTCAGCCTTCTTCATGCTGGACCAAAAGAGTGATTTCTTTATGGGCTGTGTTCTCAGTACGGATCTAGTAAGCTGCCCCTACGTTGATTTTAGGAAACGTTTCAGTTGAGAACAGAATTGGGTTTTGTTGGGATTCTTCAGGATTTTCAGAAATGGGTAACAAAGTTAGGTATGAGACAGAAATACATTAATAAATTTATGTTTTCCTGACGTAAAGTAAGAGCCTCAGGACTGTGGGAAGAGAGTGAGAATGCAGGGCAGAGAGGGGACCACAGAGCACCCGTGGCCAGGCGAGGGCAGGCGTGCACCCACGACCCCGGCCACAGGCCTCCGGGTGGCCCTCTAGCCTGGTGAGTGTTGCTTAACTCTGCCCTGCCCTTCTGCAAATGGAACAGAACAGAAACTCCAGCTGATTCTGCCCATGTCTGGGGTGTGTACCTGGAGTTCGTGGGTCCACATCCAACTATTCCAAGTATTTTATGACTATTTTTTCCACAACAATGAATATTTCTATGCCATCTTTTTTTTTCTTGAGACAGGGTCTCACATTATAGCCCAGACTGGCCCTGAAATCACTGTGTAGCCTGGGCTGGACTAGAGCACATAGCAGTCCTCCTACCTCAGCTTTCCGAGCGCAGGGATTACAGGTATGCACTACCATGCCCAGTTTATATGCCATCATTTAAAATGACTGCATAGTATTCCATTATGTAGATAAAAGGACATTTAATTGAGCTCTTATGAAATGTAGGTTTCCCTCTTCTTTTCTTTGATCTTTTATACAAGGCTGAAATAAGCACTTCTGAAGCCGACACTCATATGCCGCAGCTGGGCTGTGAGGTTTACGTGGGCTGCTCTAAAACTCTGAGCTGACGTTACAGACGTGGCAGGTGCGGCGGCTTCCACGATGGCTCAAGCTCACTCAGAAATGAGTTAGGAAACGCTCCATGTCTTTGTCCTCAGAGAGTCTGCCCCGTGCTCCCTGATCTCTCTACCACACCTGAGTGGCCTGCACACCTGCTCTGTCTCTCCGTCCTTCACGCTTGGTTCCATGGAGTCTGTCCTTCCGGCCTCCCTGCCTCACCTCTCTGTCCTTCATGCTCCTCTGGGTCCTGCAGGGCCCACGGTATCTTACAGGTGGTGGCTGCTCTGCCGCCCGGCATTACCTACCCAGCTCTGGAGCGATTCTTCCTTTTTAGACAAAGCTCCTGTTCTGCCGGGAGAGGACTTTACTCACTGACCCTTTCCCAGCTTCCTGAAGTGACACGGGGCGTCAGGCGTGCTTGCTCTGCGACTGGGGGGCACTGCTTATCTTTGTAAATACACATGTTCCAATTATAGGTGGTACTAACGTGTTTTGGTGGTACTCCAAAATGCCCAATTTAGATTTAATTTAGATTAAAACACTTACTCTTTTTAATAAAGTTATAAAATTGATTATTAAAATTGCCTATGGGAGATTAAAGGCAGCGGAAGGTTTGTTTTCCTTACACAACAACTTAGTCTTCAAAAGTGTGATTGTATTAATCAATTACGCTATTAAAACACAACTGCCATATTAAATCTGACTCATTTGTCATGACAGTTTCTATAATTATAGGAATTATGCCTAGCTGCTTATATGGCCATACTCCTGCAATAAATATAAATAATTGTCCCTATTAATTCATTTTGCAGTTACTGTCTCTTAAATCCCCCGTTAAGTGGCAATTTGGGGACCTTCATTTAAAATCCCCCTAAATCTGTTGTTCCATCCGACTGCTGAAGCCTTGCAAACTCACCTTCCACTAGTGATTTCAGAAACCAATTTATAAGTAAAGAAGCTTTAAAAAAGTACAGATTGAAGAGGCCTGTCTAGGCCTGATGTTTGCGGCTGCGGGGGCGGGAGTGGGAAGAGGAAGCCAGGCCATAATCGAGCATTCCTGAGAGGATGAGGCAGGAGGATTGCAAATTGCTTACCAGTAAGCACAAGGCCTTGAATTCAATTTCCCAGCACCACAGCAGCTGGGTGTGGTGGTATACATAGGAGGCTGAGGCAGGAGGATTGCCAATAGTCCAAGGCCAGCCTGGGCTCCATAGTGAGTTCAGGACCAGCCTGGGCTACAGAGTGAGACCTTGTCTCAAAAACAAACAAACAAACCAAAAAACAAACAACAAAACAAACTGGAGCTCAGCCTGGGCAACTCAGTGAGACCCTGCCTCAAAATAAAAAATGGGCTTAGGGTATAGCCTAGTGTGAAGGCCCTGGGTTCCATCCGTACTACCACCAGAAAGAAAATAAAGGCGTACACAGTAGGAGAGTGCGCTGGCAGAGACAGAGAGCAAATCTTTTTTTTTTTTTTTTTTTTTGAGGCAGGGCATCGCTCTGCAGTCTCAGCTAGTCCTTAACTTACTATGTATCCCAGGCTAGCCTTGAGCTGAAGGCAGTCCTCCTGCCCCAGCCTCCCAAATGCTGGGATTACAGGTGTGCCCCACTATGACCAGCTGATGTGGTGCTGGGGAATCAAACCCAGGCCCCTGCACTTGCTAGGTGAGTGCTCTACCCACTGAGCATGCGTCCAGTCCCACCGAGACTACATCTTGATGTTTTGGTGGTTTACTCTGGAAAGCAGCCATGAACCGAACCGCTGCTTGCAGACCGCCACTCTAACACCCTCAAGACACACTCAGGCGCTCCAGTGAGGTCATGACCTTGCCCACCATGTCTCCACAGGTGTGGACGAGGTCACCATCGTCAACATCCTGACCAACCGCAGCAACGCACAGCGGCAGGACATCGCCTTCGCCTACCAGAGGAGGACCAAGAAGGTAGCACGTCCGTGGGTGCCCACATCTGGCCTATGCTTTCTCCTCCTGGGAACTCTGCAGTCCCCAGCCAGAGCCACAGGAACCCGTGGGCATCTGGGTTCCTCCCGTCTCCCATAAGCATGCACCCAGCACCACCATGCCTGCCGGTGGGAGGGAACAGAGGCACAGCTGCGTGAGGATGGGTCCTGTGTGCTGAGCACCGTTAGCACCCGTGTCCTCCTTAAGACCTGGCTCACTCCTGATAACATGTCCTAACTTAACCATGGGACTGTCGCCGCCATAGGCCCCAGTCCTAACATGCTCCTCTGGTTCTGGGAAAACGTCTGAGCCTCGCGCGTGTGCAGGGGTAAGGCTGGCACAGAGCCCTCTGCCTGCCAGGCTCTGACTTGGACACATCATGCCCACTCTGTAGGGGATCTGGAGGGCTGTGAGTTTTGCTACTCACTGGGGGCTGCCAGGTCTCAGCAGCCTTTGCCTTGTCCCAGGGTTGTGGCATCTGGTATTTAAGGATGTGTGGCTGTGTTTTGGAGTTCTTGCTATTAAAAGCTGCAGTGTATCCCTGGATGATGTGGCAGTGGGCTCCTTGCAGGGGGCTTTGCTCTGAGCCTGGCGGTGCACGGGTGGATTTGGGAGAGGCTTTCTGTTCTTAGAGCTGACATGGCTGCCAGGGTGCCAGAGTCGCAGGTCCAGCCATGCAGCAGCTCTCTCCTCCCAAGATGGTTGGAAAGGACGGAAATAGGCAAGCAGCTGGCTTCCTGGATATGCACTAAAATTCTCCCTGCGCTATGCTTATGCTAATCTGCTGCTTCCAGGCACAGGTGGGGGCCCAGGTGGGGCAGTAGCTCTGGCTCCATGGAGGACCTGCAAGCTCCTGGAGCTGATGCCTGCTGGAGCACAAACTAGTGTGTGGCTGCTGCGGCCACTGCTGGAGCGTGGTATTGGAACCGGGTGTGTGTATGGCATAGAGGCCCAAGTCTTGATTATAAAATAAATTTTTTTGTGGTTTTTGGAATTGAGCTTAGGGCCTTACACCAAGTTATATCTCTAGCCCATTTTTAATTTTTTTTTTTTTTTTTTTGAGACCTGGTCTCAATCTGTAGCCCAGGCTGGTTCTGAACTCACTGGTATAGCCCAGGTTGGCCTTGGACTCAGGACAATCTGCCTGTTTCAGCCTCTTGAGTACTGGGATTCTAGGTGTGCGCCATCATGCTCAGCTTTTATGTGGTGCTGGGAATAGAACTCAAGTACTTAGCATGTGTTAGGCAAGTGCTTTAACCACTGAGCTCTTCTTCTAGCCACCCCCACCTGTGTTGGTTTTGACTTTGAGAGACAGGATCTCTAAATTGACCTGGTGGGGCTTGGGCTTGCAATCCTCCTGCCTTAGCCTACCAGAGCGTGGGATTACAGGTATGCATCACCACACCAGGCTGAAGCTAGTGTTATAATTTTTGGGGGAGGGGTTTGCTTTTTTTTCAGACAGGGTCTCACTGTGTAGTTCAGACTGGTCCTGGACTCACTGTGTAACCCCAGCTGGCCTCAAACTCAAGGCAATCCTCTTGTCTCAGCCTCCTAAGTACTGGGATTACAGGTGTGTGCCACCGTTCTCAGCTCATTTTGTGGTGCTGGGAACTCAAACCCAGGGCCTTGCACTAGGAGGCAAGTTCTCTAAACCCTGAGCAATGCCTCCAGCCCCACTGATGTTGGGATGTCCCCTCCTGAGTGCTGCGTGCTCTTAGGATGTTGGGAAGCAGGAAAAAGTGGGCAGTGAAGAGCGGGTCCTGGGGGTTTCAGACAACATTTCTGACATGTCTGCACCATCTGCAGATCACCCCAGATAGTCTAGGAGGGTGACCCTGTGGCTACCAACACTGTTGCTGGAGAGCTGGAGGCAAAGGTAGCTGGGGGAAAGAGGCCCAGGTGAAAAGAACGGAGACCTTACCTGCTGGAGCTCAGCCCTGCCTGGGCCACAGTCTCTGGAAGCTTCCCTGAGGGAACATCCCTGAAAGCCACGCTGAGTTCCCAGGGCTGCACCCCAAGGGCAGGGCGGCCTCAGCTCTGAGAATCTTGTGTTCCTGTGGACACAGGTGCCCTTAGGGCAGCTCATGCAGCAGGGATGGTGGGGGCTGCTCCCCATCACCTCCACACTCTGTCCTGACCTATGTGCACATGGTGACTCCTCTGTGTGAGATGAGAGTTTTTGCACTGGGAACCTTTGTAGCATCCTGCAGCCACAGTGAGGCCTCTGGGGCCCTCCGGGATCCATCTCACACCTTTCCCCACTCCCAGCAGGGAGGTCTCTGCTGTCTGCTCCAATACCCCCTGCTGGGCAGGGCCTTTACTGTAGTGCCCGCCCCGTCTCCCCAGTGTTTTCTGTCCTCAGGGCTCCTGGGGCCTCACACTCAGAGTTGTCTGCGAAATACCTGCTCTTTCAGGGTGCTTGGTTCCTTTTTTTCTGTAGTTCTGGGGATTAGACCCAGGGCCTCGCTCATGCCAGACCAGCACCTACCACTGGGCTACGCCCCACCCTATAGTGGCCCGTGCGTGATGTCGAGGGCAGTGGCCGTCAGTATGGCCAAGCTTTGTGTTCAGGTTTCTGGCTTTGGGGTAACAGCGGGGGAAGTGCAGAGAGCCAGTCTGACTGCAGGTCACAGGGTGGTGCAGGGCTCACAGCCTGCTTTGCAAACCAACAGCGTAGATGTGGGTTTCAGTTGCCCGTTCTAAAGCCTGGCTTGGTCCCAACAACGTTTTCCCACACTGGCCCATCTTTCCATAGGAACTCCCGTCGGCGCTGAAGTCGGCCTTGTCTGGCCACCTTGAGACCGTGATTTTGGGCCTGTTGAAGACACCTGCGCAGTATGACGCATCCGAGCTCAAGGCCTCCATGAAGGTGCGCATATGCGACGGGTCCCCTTGCTCTCCCCTTCCACGATGGGTCCCCTTGCTCTCCCCTTCCCCTCCTCTGCCATTAATATCTGTAAATTACAGCTTTGGGACTGTAATGAGGTGATTTTCACTTTCGTTAAATTTCTCCTTTGGCTTTTTTTTTTTTAAGGAACTGAAGCTTTAAGTTTCATGATTTGTACCAAAAATATTTCAATTACTCTTTTTTTTTTTTTTAAAGACTGCAAAGAAATTTCATGATGCTGATAAGTCAGTCCCCAGCTGCCACTGCTCAGCACCTGGGCAATCGCAGTGCCGCTGGGAACTGGGTTCCTTGATTACACTTCCTCCTTAGAAGACGTGTTGCAGTAGTATTACGGAAAAGAAACGCTCCAAGTTTGGGAGCAGAGCTTGCAAATTCTGCTCGTGCTCTTGTGGGTGTTCCTGCCTCCCAACCCCCACCTGTTTGCCGTGTCCCACTGCATGCTTCAAATTTGAGTCAAAGGCACCCAAGGGTCGCATGAGGGTCACGCTCAGAGGGTGGTGGTGTCCGCCTTTCGGCCCGCTTTGCAACACGTGTCATCTGTTCCATGCTCTCCTAGCGTTAATGTGCAACATGGAACTCCAAGTTAGACTAGTAGAAATTCGAGGTTGGTAAGCCTCGAGGTGCCAACTCCAGACGTCAAAGGTGATTTAAACAGGATAGGTGGATAAGCGCGTGTGCCAACCAGCCCTGGGACCTTTTCTCTGATGGCGCTTGAGTGGTGCTCTGCCGCCCTCTGCTGGAGCAAATGGGCATCGCAGCCAGGCATGTTTTTCTGTGATGCCACTGTGTGCTGAGTTACGAGCACAGCAGGCCGAAAGCCTGTCCCCAGCACTCCTGGTACAGCTCAGTTGTCCTCCTCGCCCCAGGGACAGGCTCTGCACAGGGGTCTTCCTGGGGCCGGGCCTGGCTGGCCCGGACTGCTCTGAGATGCACTGCTGTACTTGTTCCACGTTTCCATGCAGGCCGGGCACAGGAGAGATGTAATTAAGGACAACAGCACGTCAGCGAGGTTTAATGACATGGCTTGGTGACAGTGTTGCTGAGCTTGGAGTCTCTGCAGCCATGCTGGGCCACCGCCAGCCCTGTCCGCATTTCTTCAGATTGTCAACATCTGGATCATTTATCCTGTTTTCATTAAAAATTAATTTAGTTGAGATTTTACTTGTATATGTTACTAGGTTTCAGTGACTTGAAACCACCCCGTTGGAGCCAAGGGTCACGCAGTGCTCCGTGTAACTGGACCCAGGGAAGTCGCTGGAACTGCTGTACCTTTGTCCCTGTGCCAGCTCTTCCATTAGCGGTCACAGCTGAGGACCCCTCTGAAATCCACACAACTCGAAGTGGCATTAACCAAACTGTGCTTTGGAAAAAAAATCCATTTTGACTTCTGGTGATACAAGCGGCTGCATCTGCCACATGCCCCAGTAGACGGTGCCCTTGTGAGAGGAGCCGTGGGCAGGCTGCGGAAAGCAGGGTCACATTTTGGAAATGGCCAAGGTCACCTTGGATTGCAGGGACTGAAATGCTGTTAGAATTCTCTGATGTCATCACTGGGGCAGAGGACGCAGACCCATCCTGCCATGCCTGCGCTGCGTGCCTGCCCTGCCAAGGTGTAAAGTGGGCTTCAAGCCGCGAGGTACTTCCGTTTTATTTCTACCATCCTCGTGATTGAGAAGCTGCCCTGTGTTATGAGACACTCCACAGTCACCTTGTAAACCAGTGTAGGATGCCGGGCGGACCTTGTAGAAGAGGGAGACTTCTTCGCTTTGCGGGAACCTCCACAAATCATGATTAAAAATTTTGGAACGAAGAGCCATGGGCCCACAGATTCAATAGGAGTATAAAATTTAAAACGAACCATTCCCCCGAGGCTTAGCCTAGATTATCCAAGCCACTTTTCAGGGGTATCTAAACTCTAATAAGTTTAATTAATAGCTGACACACTTTTCGTGGGGCTACGTCAGTTCCTCATTGTGTTAACACCTTATAATTGATTTACATTTTAAACAGTTGTAATTCTCCTTAGTTCAAAGCGTTATTTCTATCTTTGGAAAGGCAAGTATTAGGGAACCCTGATTATTACACCTTGACTTTGATCATCAAGCTAGCTTTGAAATGCACGCTCTGTCGAGGCCTTTCAAGCTCGATGCCTCCTCGCTCACAAGTCTATATATTAAATTTGAATACACAGCACGTCAGATTCTTATGCCTTAATAACGCGTTGGGGCCGGGGCTTATTTGGCACGTCATTACTGCCCTTCCCATCCCCAAAATGCCTGCAGAGTGTGGAATCATCAAGCAGAAACGAGGGTACAAGAATGAAATTTTTAACATTAACCCAATTTTACATTTCAAAGGAGAGAAGCTAAAAATTTTATGTGAGCTCTTCCTTTCTCTGGTAAGAAGACTCACAGTGATTTTCTGGTGCTGGCCACAACTGACCATGTAAAAATGTCTGTATCCCTTTCGTTGTGGTTAGGGAGAAGAATTGTTTATTGAAGAAAATTATTTCAGTACTGGGCAGTCATTATAGAAATGAAAGAGCGAAGACAAATTGGAAGAAGAGAAAGTTACTTTATCACCCATCACCCAAAAGCAATAGTTTTTTTTTAATATTTGGATATACTATTGCTGCTCCTCCCATTTATTTAACTTATTTAGGTACTAGGGATTGGACCCAGGGCCTTGGCGCTGGGCTACATCCCCAGCTGATTTCATTTTTGATGTTGAGACAGGGTCTCACGAAGTTATACTAACATGCTAAGGCTGGGCTCGAACTTGAGATCCTCCTCCCCAGCCTCACAGGGCAGTAGAATTACAACCCCCACCCCTTTTTTTTCTTAAAGCACAGTTGAACTTAAACATGTCACTTTACCATCTTGCACTCTGGGTACCATTTAAAAAAAAAAATAAGGAATGGAACAGTGCCATTATGTCATGCCGAGGAATATAGCACAGGTTGTTAGGTAGGAGAGTGGAAACCCACCCTCCAGCCCAGCTTCCCTGGAGGAGGTGGGAGACACAGGCCGTCTAACATCTGTGCTCCTCATCCCCAGGGGCTGGGCACTGATGAGGATTCCCTCATCGAGATCATCTGCTCGAGAACCAACCAAGAGCTACAGGAGATTAACAGAGTCTACAAGGAAAGTGAGTAGCCGTGCCTGCCCAGCTCCTGCCTCCCTCGTGGGCGCCAGACGGCCTCTTGTTAGGAGGCCGTCTTGGCCACTTGAGGCTGGCCCAGGTCCTCGTCCCTTTCCTCCGCCTCCTCGTTGCCTGAGTTGTGATTATGACGCTCCACTAGGGCATCTACAGAAGCCTAGGCAGGAGGGGAGGGAGGGAAACGTGTATTTAAAAGAAAAGATCTGGTGGGAAATAGCGGAGAGGACTGGACGTGGCTGGGGTGCTGGCGCAGGCTTGCAATCCACCAAAGGAGTCCATGCGGGAGCCTAGCTGGCTGTTTGGGGACTTGGCAAGACTTGATATCCAAATAAAGAAACAGAAAAGAGCTGGGGTTGTAGCTCAGCACGTAGCCCTGTGTTCAATCCCCAGCACTGGGAGAAAAAATAAAAGCACCGTACATGGTTTCCATAAGTGAGGTGCCGCCTAGTCTCTGTTGAACAGGTCCCAACTGGGGACTGCAGATAATCGAGGAATTACTGCAAAAGGCTCGTGGAGCAGTGAGAAGAATAAATACCGCAGTTCCTTTGCTGCTGCGCGTCAAAGTAGATGCTATTTTGAATAATGAATACAGATTCATTCAGAAGCTCTATTGTGTCCCTATTAGTTTCTGCTGTGATGCATGTTCGCAGTCTGTGAGTACTAAGTAGTGTGTGCATGTGCATGCCTGTGCACGTGTGTGCGTGCCTGTGTGCATGCGCGCACGTGTGTGTTTACCTCCAACTCTGTCATTCAAAGTGAGCATTCAGTCAAGAAGATTGGGAACTAGTATTTTAATTACAGAGAAGTTCACTGATAAGAGTGACCTGAGGGGTCCTGCCTGGCTTTGTGTGGCCCCATGTGTCCCTTACAACTGACGTGAACTCCCGCCCTGATGTGGTTAGAGTCACAGTCACCCTGGGGAGCCCGCCTGGGTTTGGTGTCAGGAGCATGGAGGTCCCATTCTGGCCTGGTGGCCCTTCCTGTTTCCTGTGCCTCCGTGGGGCACAGGTGGGGCGCTTAGTGGGTAGGAGTTGGCCCCCACACAGCAGGCGTCACTGGCTCTGCACTTTTCCTAGTGTACAAGACCGACCTGGAGAAGGACATCGTCTCTGACACGTCAGGGGACTTCCGCAAGCTGATGGTCGCCTTGGCGAAGGTAAGGTCCGGGTTTTCTACTGTACCCTGCTTCATCCTATGGGGGTGGGGGGTCATGTTCCTTGCTGGTACTGGGGAGCAAGTTAGCTGAGTGCCCTGAGCCTGTGCCTCACTGCCATCGGCTGGGCTGTCCTTGCTGAGCTGTCATTTGCTGTAATGGGATTTCTCATCCTGCAAAGTAGTGGGGACAACTGGACTTAGGGGCCAGAGGGGATAGGTGGCTCTCAAGTTTGAGCCTGGATTTCTGTGCCGACCCTTACCTTATGGCTTGGGAAGGCCCCTTTGTATCTGTGCCCACACAGGACCCGCAGGAAGAGGACTCTATCCCTTGTTACTCTCCCTCCTTTCTATGAGAGCATTTTCCCCTGTAGTACTTGGGTTGAGGAGTGCTCTGGGGCACTGGTGGTCATGTGAACGTGCTGTCGGGGGTAGAAGGCATTTGTCTGGGCATCTGGGTGGTGGCTTCTGGGATCCCACTGCCTTTGCGTCAGGGAATGGAATCACTCTTCCCAGGAACCTGATGACAAATAACCCATTTGTGGGCCTCCTTCTGCCCCCCACACACTTCTGTCACCAGGACAGCTCCCTGCCTGCCTCCCTGCCTTTGCTAACTCCTGTGTCCTGTTGTCCTGAAGCTTTGGGCAACCCACTTTCACCATTTTACTCTCCTTATCAAAACTGACTTCTGTCACAATGAATCTAGACACTGCCCCCCACACCCCCACACACACACCCCTCGCAACTCCATCCTGCAGCCTGGGCCACTGCACTGCCCAACTCTGTCCTCCAGCCTGAGGGACCCCCATCTCTGCTCTGCCCTGGCTGAGTGACACTATGGTTCCTTTGAGGACAGGCACCCTAAAGTGCTTAGGCAGCCCAGGTGACAGGAGGGGCCACTTCCTAGCCTTAGCCATTCTGCCACTCCTGTCTTATCTAGAATCAAAGACAAAAGAAATTGTGTTTGTACTTGACATTTCAGAGTTGTGTATGTGAGCTGAGGAGACGATATTTCAGTTTTAAAATATACAAAGAGAATCTGGGCCTGGTAGTACAGGCCTGTAAACCTAGCAATCTGGGAGGCTGAGGCAGGAGGATTGAAAGTTTAGGCCCAATCTGGGCAATTTAGCAATTTAGTGAGACCTTGTCTCAAAAATTAAAAGACAGGAGGACTGCCATGAGTTCGAGGCCAGCCTGGCTACATGGTAAGTTCAATATCATAATCTCTTTTCCTATAGGGCAGGAGAGCAGAGGACGGCTCTGTCATTGATTATGAGCTGATCGACCAGGATGCCCGAGTAAGTACCCCGCTTCAGGGTTTGTCTCGGTTGCCTGGTAAGTGTCTGGAATGTCTGAAACAAGTCACTGCCAAAGTTAGGGGCTTATATCATAGAATGTGCCAGGCAAGGTGGTGCATGCCTATAATCCTAGATACTTGGGAGGCTGAGGCAGGAGGCCTGTGAATTTTTGAGGTCAGCCTGGGCAGTTTAGCAAGACCCTATCTCAAAATATATATATATATATATATATATATATTTTTTTTTTTTTTGTCAAAAAGGCTGGGGATGTAGCTTAGTGGTATAGTGACTTGGGTTTCAGCCCCAATCCCTATGAACACTGCTGCCAAAACACCACCACACCTGTATTACCTTTTGGGTTCTGTGTCAGAGCTGGGAAGGGTGTGGCCTCTCGCAAGGGTACAGACAGGGTTGGCCAGGGCTGTGGTCACCTAAGGGCCAACAGGGTCAGGGTCTGGTAGCCCATATGATAGTTGGTGGGAGACCACACACCTCCTCAGGGAGATGCCTGATGGACCTTACAGCCCCACAGCCAACCTTCCCACAGCACGCGACCTGGAAGGGACAGCAAGTGCCCTGGTGGCCAGGCCTTGGAGTTATACTCTACCATTAGAAGGTCTGTGATGGGCCTTCCCTGTGGAGGGGAGGATATTAGAGAGCCAGGACCATAGGGGTAAGCCCCCAGCCATGGGTGGATGACAGTCTTGTTGCTACTTCCCGGGAGCTCTGTCACCTGCCCTGTCCCCCCTGGCGAGCTGTTTCTGGGGTACGGTTTGGCTGTGCTCACTAGGCCACAAGTGGGAAGTCAGGGAGGCCTCCCTACTCCAAGCTGTGGGCCCCTCCCAACACATCACTGCCATTGTCTCCGAGGGCTCTGTGACGCTGCCATACGTGGCTTGGGGATGATCCGCCCAGTCAGGGGGGCCACAGTGTCCTCAAAGCATGCTCAAAAATATGCAGGAAATTCATTATAGGTTTAAAATTCAATATATTCTGCAAAGCACTTTTAGTAGGAGGTAGAAAAGGGTTTTAAATGCAGCAACAGAAGCTGGTTTTGCAGCTCCTTGAAGGCCAAGAGCCACTGGGTGAGCCCTTCCTGTTCCTGCCCTTCATGGTGTCCCTTACAGCCCGTGTGTTCCAGAAACCGGAAAAATGACTGGGCTGGCTGCTCCCCCACCCTCCCCTCCCAGGGTTTCTGGGACATTTGGTAGGTGACCCCTAGATCCCCTCTGCCCTGTGGGAGGGGCCTCATGTACCATCAGCTCTGCCCTTCTGTTCATGTTGGAGGAGGAGCTGGGCACAGCACCAACCTCACAAACAATCCACTGTCTCTTTTTAAAAATTTGTTTCTTTTTCTTATTTTGTGGCACTGGGGACTGAATCCAGGGCCTTCACACTGAGTTATACCGCAGCTTATTTTTTTTAAATGTTGGGTTTTGAGACAGGGTCTCATTGAAGACTGGCTATAATCTACCATCTCATACCGTGCCTTTCTGTGCCTCAGGAGGGTTTCATGTGCCCAAGGCATGTGGCCCAAGGAGTCGTTTCTACCCACACCCGCAGTGCCGTCCTGTCTCGTGCTGAGTATTTGGGACACGTAGTTTGGGGTTCTGTGCCAGGCATTTCTGCTCTGTGTTATTAATGGCTGCTGGCTGGCTCTGCTCCTAGGACCTCTATGAGGCCGGCGTGAAGAGGAAAGGCACAGATGTCCCCAAGTGGATCAGCATCATGACCGAACGCAGCGTATGCCATCTCCAGAAAGGTGCGTGCTGCACCAGGGCTGGGCTGGGGGCCTGGGCTGGGGGGCTGGGTCCAGGCAGGCTGCGGCAGGGCTTGCCCTCCACTAGGCCACCTGCATGGTGCACGCACACAGTGTCACCGGCCCCACCTGTCTCTTGTGCTCCATCCTTCTCTAGGTAGTTCCTGTGCCTGGGGCTTGAGCTCTTTTTTCTCCCTCCTCCCTTCTCTGTCCTTCGTTTTCTCTCCCCTCTATCTTCCCCCCTCCTCCCACCTCATCCCTATCTTTGGCTGTATTGGGGACCCAGCCCAGGGCCTTTGAGCTACATCTTCAGTCCTTTTCTATGTTTTGATTTGGAGATGGAGTCTCATTGAGTTGCTATTGCTCAGGCTGGGCTGCAACTTGCAACCCTCCTGCCTCAGCCTCCTAGAGTGCTGGGATGACAGGCCTGTGCCACTGCCACACCTGACTACTCCCCTTTCTTCTTTGAGGATTGGTTCATCCTGCTGTCTGTTGGTGGAGGGGACTGGGCATGGTTTCTTGTGGCATCTACTTGGGGGACATGAGGTGCTCATGGTCCTGGTCTGGGCATGCTGCTGGGACGTGGGCCTGGCCCAACAGCTCCATGTGAGTCGGGCCCCGTGGGCTCTGGGCTGTCCACTGTGGTGACCTCTCACCCTCAGCGTCATCCTTTTAACTGTGGCCTGACACGTGGCGGTCCCAGCGGCCCTGTCCAGGGCCCTGAGTGACGCAGGCCGTGTGCTGCCTCCCCCAGTGTTTGAGCGGTACCGGAGCTACAGCCCCTACGACATGCTGGAGAGCATCAAGAAGGAAGTCAAGGGCGACCTGGAGAATGCGTTCCTGAACTTGGGTGAGCCTCGGCCCAGCCCCGGGCACCTGCTTTTCGCTCTAAGGCAGGCAGGAGGCTTCCCTGGGGCAGGGGAGGTGGATCCTCTGGACATCTGCCTCGTTTTATCAGCTCAGAGTACCAGGGAGGACAGAGTCAGCAAGGGAGGAAAGGCCCACGGTGGGTGGGGACAGTTCCCCTGTCTCCCGAGTGAAAAGTACACTGACAGCATTTCAGGAGTACCTCAGTTTCCTGGGCCTTGCACACCCTGCGCCTGCGTGTGGTGCACGGGCTATTTCTGGCTGGTGCCCAGGATCAGGAGGGAACCATGGCTGTTGCCTGACACCTGCCTTCTCCCCACAGTCCAGTGCATTCAGAACAAGCCCCTGTACTTTGCTGATCGGCTCTATGACTCCATGAAGGTAGGACCTGTTCCGCACTCAGGGCTCCTTCTTTGGTGCCCCAGAGTCCCCCTTGACACGTGGGTGGAGGCAGGGACTCAGTGTGTGGCTGCAAACCTGTCCTCTGTGGTTGTAGATGACAGAGGAAAAAGCACACACCACACCCCTGTCCTCTCTGGACTTCTGGGACAGAGGAATTGGGTACAGGTAGAAGATAAGGTACCACGGGGGTAGGCAGCTGTTCTGTCGCTTGCTGGGGTTGCTCAGCAATTTCCTCCTGTGACCCTGGGAGGGGAAATAGCAGGACGGGGAGTGAGGGGAGCCCTCACACTGCCGCTGCTGTGACAGCCCTGATGTCCTGCTGGGAAGCCGTACAAGGCGGTGTGCATGCATGTGTGCGTGCGGTGTGCATATGTGCTTGTGTGTGTGCGTGCATGTGTGGTACTGGGGATGGAATCCAGGGCTTTCTTATTAAGTCATTAAGTTGCTGACGCTGGGCTTGAATTTGCATTCTTCTTGCCTCAGCCTGTCAGGGTGCTGGGGTGACAGGCCTGCACCACTGGGCTGAGCTTAAGTTTTTTTGTTTGTTTGTTTTGTGATAACATTTAACATGGAGTACCACCTTGACTTGCAGGGTAAGGGGACGCGGGACAAGGTCCTGATCAGAATCATGGTCTCACGCAGCGAGGTGGACATGTTGAAGATTAGATCTGAGTTTAAGAAGAAGTACGGCAAGTCCCTGTACTACTACATCCAGGTAAGTCCCGTGGACCACCCCAGGGCAGCAGAGGGCAACTTCCTGTTTTCTGATTTCCTGGGGGAAGAGATGCCAGCCATCAGGTGTTGTCCTGACCCAGGAAGGACAGGGAGGCTTCTCTCCTTGTGCCTGGTACTCTATGGTGGGAACTGACCTTGACCTCCATCATGTTGGCCCACCATGAGTTGGTGACTGTCTCCTGAGGACACTTGAGGACCAATTACATTTTATAGTCTCTTAGACTTGTATTTCTTGAAAACCCAGAAAGGCCTGCCAACATTTGGATACACAGGACTTCTCTCTCTGGTCTGCTTAGCCCGTCTTAGCCACTTACTGGCCACTGAACACCACACCCGACACCACAGCCTAGAGGAGAAGAGGTTTATTGTAGCTCATGGTTCCAGAGGCCTCAGTGCATGACTGGCCAGCTCCAGTGGCAGGAGGGCCTAGTATGGAGGAAGGCTGTTCATCTCATGGTAGCCAGGAAGTAGGGAGGCAGGCGAGAAGAATACACCTTTTCAGGTCACACTCCTGCTCCCCCCCACCTCCCAATCAGGCCCGAATTCCTAATAGCACATGAACTCCTCTAGGGTAAATTCACTGCTGAGCACAGCGTCCCCATGAGCCACTCACCCTCCAAGCGCAGGAGGCCTTTGCGGGTATTCTGTACATAAACCATAGCAGCCCTGTCTAATCGGGGTGGGGAGTGTGGCATAGAAGGGGAGCTATGCGTGCTTCCCTGTGCCTGGCTCAGCACAGGCTTGGTGAGTCACCCTTTAAAAGACCCTGTGATGCCTCTGGCCCATTGTGGCTGCCAAGAATGGACTTAAGAGAGGTGGATGTGGTGACCCAGGATTGTTAGGGCATGATTTCAGAGTTACAGGACCATTTAGAACAGGTGTGTCCAACCTGTAGCCTGTCAGCTTCTTAACCCTTGTTTTTTTTGAGTGAAAAGAGACCACATGTAAAATAAGTGATATAGTTAATATATATGTAAGTAAAAAACATGTTTTCCATGGAATGACGGACTGTGGATCCTATTGGGGTTTCCCACAGCGGAGGAAGGAGGAAGCTGTGGGAGTAGATTGAGTGGTTTGGACTCACTATATATAGACTGCAAGTTGTGTGTGTGTGTATGTGTATGTATGCGTATGCGTGTATGCACGTGTGCATGTGTGTATGCACATGTGTATGCATGCAGGTATGTGTGTGTGCTACCAGAGATTGCGCCTAGGGTCTTCACACTGGGCTACATCCTCAGCCTATTTTTAAACATTTTTATTTTGAAACAGAATCTTGCTAAGTTGCTAAGCTGCCCAGGCTTGGCTTCAATTTGTGATCCTCCTGCCTCAGGTTCCCAGAGTTCTGGGATGCAGGCCTGTTCTACCATCCCCGATTTATCTTAACATTAGAAAAAACAAAGGAAAGAAACAAAAAAATAAAAATAAAAACCAAGATCAGAAGCCCCTCTGGGCCTCAGACTGGACACGCCTGAGTTAGCCTCTCTGCAAGGGCCCTTTACTTCAGCAGGTCACCTCCCTGGAACCTCAGGAGCCCACGGAACAGCACAAGGCAGGGGTCACCCCATGTTCTGGCAATGCGAGGGTGCAGGAGGGAAGGAGGGTGCCTGCAGGAGCTTGCAGCCAATAGGGGTCACACACGTGCCCCGGGGCCTGTGGCTGAGGCAGAGGGGTGGGGCCTGGGACTCAGCCTCCCCATCCCAGGCCCCGAGGCTGCCCCCTGCCACCGTGGGTTGGGCCCTTTTCCTAACACAGCATTCTCTTCCCCCCGTGCCACATGCAGCAAGACACCAAGGGCGACTACCAGAAGGCACTGCTGTACCTGTGCGGCGGGGACGACTGAGCCTGGCCTGCTCAACCTTCCTGACAGTTCGCTTGCACCCAGCAGACCCTGCCCCTCCTTGAAGCCATGCGGGGTCTCCCCAGCCCCTTATCCTGGTGCCTGTGCCTCCCTGCCTCTCTGGTTTCCTCACCTCTACACCAAAGAAGCACCCACTTCTGGGAGCTGGAAGTGAGCCTGTGACGCAAACCATTCGGCCTCCTGTGTCCTGAGTCGTGAATAAACTCTGTTTTTACTTTAGAAGCCAACATGTCTTGGCCCTGCTTTCCATGTCATAGCATGACAATCAGACAAGCTTAGGACCCAGATGTCCAACAGGAGGCACTGTCTCTACAGAACTGTAGACCTTAGAGTTCCCAGGCCACAGCCAGGGCCCAACGTGGCTGTACAAGCAAGACTGAATGTAAATGATACAAAATTTTAAAAACAACAACAATAACAAAAACCAAACCAGCTCTTCAGTCACCTCCAAGTTTTTCTCCTCTTTTGTGGTACTGGGATGGGACCCAGGGCCTTCACACTGAGCTACATCCTAAGGCTTTTTTTTTCCTTAGTAGGGCAGGGTTCTACTAAGTTGCTTTAGCTGGGCTCAAACTTACCATTCTCCTGCCTCAGCCTCCTTGAATGCTGGGATTACAGGGGTGCAGCTCCTGGCTGGCTGCTGCTCACACTTCCAGGAATCTGTGTCCACCTGTGGAATGTACTGGCCCAGCAGAAAGACAAAGTTCAGGGCTGAAGGAATAGCTCATCCTTCAAAGCAAACACAGTTAAGGGCGAAGTACCCATGTTCGATTCCCCAGCACCGTAAGCCAGGCATGGGGGTGCATGTCTGTAATCCCAGTACTTGGGAGGCTGAGGCAGGAGGATGGCAGTGAATCCAAGGCCAGCCTGGGCTCCATAATGAGTTCAGGACCAGCCTGGGCTGCAGAGTGAGGCCCTGTCTCAAAACAAAACAAAAAACAGAACATCCAGTGATAGGGGAGCCCTTGGGATAAAGGGGATAGTGTAGCGCACGAACGTATGGGGGGATACTCCATGTGACAGTTATCCACTGATCTGTCCACAGATAAATCAAGTAGAAGCAGGTATCTCTGGTGGCCACAAGCAGATGGACTTGGGTGTGTGTGGGGCAATTCTGTTTAGCATGCGCCACAGGTACCTCTGGAAGCTGAAGTAAGCCCCACCCCCTCACTGGAGAGCGGGCCGCCCATGGGCCTGGCTGCAGGGCTGCACCCTCAAGGTGAAGGTGTGGTTTCTCATCAGGGAGGGAGCTGTGTGCAGGTCCTAACGGGTAGATTCAAGCGACTAGCCGACTAGCCGGCACACAGTGGCAAGCTTGCCAGAGCGGCGGTGGCTGTCCACCTCAAGGATGCTGTTTGCTCCCTGCTCCTCCCCCCAGTGCCACAAGCTCCAGGCTGAGGCTGCACGAGCAGCTGTCCCGGAACACGCACCTTAGCATGCGCCTGTGTGTGTTTCCAGGCTTCTGGCCCTGACGTTGGCTTCTTTTCTGAGGACTCTGCCCAAGGGAAGCACAGCAGGGTCTCCTAGCCCCTGCCCAGCTCCATAGCTCCCTGGTGTGCCCAGGTAGTGGGTGTGGCCTGTGAACTGCAACAGGGTCTAGGGGGAGAAGGTGCCTACCCTTTCTGGTTCAAGTGCAATTAAAACAACTGCATCAGCTTGTGGCAAAACGCTTGACTGAACCAGATCCCTCAGCCACCTGATTGGCCTGCTGCTGCAGCCACAGGACAACCGTACAGGACGTGTGGCCCGGGTCATCCGCGGCCACGAAGCATCTCTCAGGCCATGGGCAGCCTCTTTCAGAAGCAGGTTATGCAAATGCTATTTTGTCAGATGCAACCTCCCTCGCCTTTTAGAACAAATGCCCGAGATCTGGCTGTGTATCCTCCTGCGCACTGGTGGCCCTGGTCACAGAGCTGCATATGAGCAGGACCTTGCTGTTTAGCCCCAGTGGCCACAGTGAACTCAGAAGCCACATGCTGAGCTGTCAGGGGTAGCTGTCCCAGGGCACTCTAAGCTGTGGAGGGGGCAGCAGCAGGTCAGGGAGGGGACAGGGCAGGCAGGAGTCTGCCAGCATCTGTTCCCTTAACTCTGGCTGGCCCCAATCCTTAAGGGGACCTTCAGAGACAGGTTGGCGAGGCACCATGAGGCTCCATGCTACTTCCTCTGGACTCTGCTGACCTACTCAAGCTGCCTAAGCCACTTTAGAAGTAGAGGTGGCCACCTGGAGACCCGCGTGTTCCCATGAACTTAACTTTGTAAAGAGAAGGAAAGGGACCAGGTGGGGCATGTGAGAAGGTGCAAAAACACTCATTTTATTCTTTGAGAAATAAAAAGCAAAGGCTATGCTGTGTGGCACTGGAAGCTTACTGCACTGACACAGCAAGAGCAATGTCTGTGGTCCCCCCGTCCTCTGGCCCTCAAGCCTGGTCTGGGTAGTGGGCTGGGCAGGACATTGTATTGTACTATGTGTGTGTCATTTCCCCTGAAGTTGTGCAGTGCACAATCTGAGTGGCCGTACGCACATGCTGGATTTGTATTGCTATCTCTAGGCCATGCGGAGGTGACCTGGTTAAGCATTTTTGGTTAAAGCTGGCTTCCCATTAAAAAGTAAAAAACAATATGCTATACATTACCAATTTTCCAAAATGAATTATGCACTGCAAACATAATGTAATGAAAACAAAAGTAAGACACATCTTACTCAGAAACCAACAGCTGAGGCCCTCCCGGTCCTTCCTGTTCCACGGTCTCTTTGTCCCAGGCAATGGGCAAGTGCCTGTCTACATAAATCTTCCCCATGCATGAAGTTCCCGAGGTGGAAATTATTAGTAAAGATGGTTAAAGCTGAGAAAACTAGGCTCGCAAAAGAGCAGCATTTAGCAAGAAAAATGATTTGAGGACAGAAATCTTTTAAATCAATTTTCAGCCTTTCAATGAGTTCCATCTCTAGGCCTCTGGCTGCATCTTGACAAACGGCAAAGACTTCTTACCCACATTGGGATTTTTGACCTCCTTTTCCCATCCACTGTCCCACCAGGGTGCAAGCAGGAGAATGATTTCACCCAACCCTCCGCAATGAGGCAGAACGGGCTCTGGCCACACCGGCTTCGATGCTCATTCTATTTATTGAAAAAGCCTGCGGCCCGATTTCTCTGATGCGAGGACATTTGAGCAAGCAAAGTTTATAGAGATGACTTATCGCATCCCATTAGAAGGGCGATTTGCTTTCGCAGCATCTATAAGCAATTTGAATGGACGCTGCGGAATGAAGAAAAGCTTTTGTAAATATATGCGAAAGACACGAGTTCGTCATCCATCGCCTTGGAGGTGCCCTGGAAAAATAGTACATTTGTGCATTCAATTAGCTTGATTGTGAATTTCATCCGTGGAAGGCAGCATTTCCGCAGCAAGACAGAGCGTTCCCTTGGTCAGCAGCTTTGCCGAGAGAGACACACTTGCCTCCCCCACTCCTGTCCCAACCCCTGTCGGCTGTCCCTGGTGGTGCCCTCCTGCCCAGGCCGCCCCTTGCAGCAGACTGGGAGGGATGAATACACAGGAAGCCCTCTTGCCGAGGCCTTGCAGAGGTTCCAACCCAAGGACCTCCAGGGAAGCAGCTGCTCCCCTGTACCACAAATCAAAATAACCCAAACAGGCAGTGTAAATATCTCTCATGCACTCCTGCCATTGTGGTGCCACCTGCCACGACGTGTCTGAACCCAGAGGACCTTCACTAGAGCCAGCACTAGGCAGCATGAACCTTCTGCCTCTGAAACTATATGCTAAACTTTTCTTCATAAGGACCCCGCCTCGGTGTTTTGTTATTATTGTGGTTTGGATCTGGAATGTCCCCCAAAAGTTTCATGTATTTTAATGAACTATGTGCTCTTGGGAGATTGGAACCTAGTCTGGAGGGGTGGATTACAGGCATGTAAATTGGATTACAGGCACGTAGTGGGGGGTTACCACATCTTTCACACCTGGATCCAGGAGGGGTTGATCACTGGGAGGAAGCCTGGAAGGATATGTAAGCTGTTTCCTGCCTTCCTTGGAGGACTAGTCTCAACTTGACTTGACTTGGCTTCCTGTGTGTGATGTCGTGAGAAGCTGCCTCCACCTCTGTCTCTGCCACGTACTTCCATTGCTGCCAGCCGCCCCAGAATGGACTGTGACCTTCTAAAACTGTGAGCTAAAATAAACCTTTCTTCCCCTGAATTTGTGGATGTCAGGTATTGAGTCAGAGCAATGAAAAGGTGACTAAGACAGTTATAGCAATTAAAAGCAGATGAATACAGGCTTCCACATACCTGCATGGAAAAACTTCAGGCCTGGCCTACAGATAAGGAGACCTACATTGGCCAAAGAGTGTGCCATGTGGCCAGTCATGCCCCCATCTGCTCCTGGCACTCTGATGTCTCCTTGACACTCACAGAGGTGTGCTGGGGACTCACACTTTGCCCCCGTGCCTCCTCTGGCAGCCCTGGCACTGGGTGTGCTGAGCATATGTTAATTTGTCGTCTGCCTAGAAACTGATCTCACGCCCCAGCCTCCCTGAGGCCCTCTTCTTTCCCTGTCTGCCCATCCTGTCTGCCTGTGCTCCATTCCCTACTGGCAATGTTCTTTCTGGGTGTCACATAAGGAGACTCTAGCAGGGACCCTGAAAACTTCCAAGGCTGCCCTCAGAGATGAGCTAAACCATCCCTTCACATCCAGGGCCACCAAACAAAGAGATGAGATCAAAGGTGCCCAGTGTTGGCTTTCTGGGTCATATGCGCCTGGCCCAGCTCTGGGGCCAAGCAGCAGGTGAGACGGCCACAGGGCAATTGCGAAGATGGTCGCTGGTGACGGGGGCTCAGTCCCAGCATATGCCTGTTCTCTTGAACCGCACAGTGGAACTGTTCTCTTAAGTTAAGTCCTTCCCCTGGAGTCTCCCCATTTAGCATCTCCAATAGCAGGGGTCCCCAGCCTGGTGCCATGCCAATCTGTGTGGCCTGTCAGAAGCTGTAATTATAGCCACTCCCCATTGCTTGCATGACGGCCTGAGCTCCACCTTCCAGCAGATCAGTGGTGGAGTTAGATTCTCATAGGAGTATGAAACCTACTGTGAACTGTACATGTGAGGGATCTAGGCTGTGTGCTCCTTGTGGAAACCTAACGCCTGATGAGTGCAGGAGGAGCTGGTGTCTGTCCCTAACCCCTCATCCATGGAGAAACTGTCTTCCACGTAGCCAGTCCCTGGTGCCAACAAGGCTGGGGACCACTGCCCTGTGGGTCTGCTTCTCTGGGATAAGAGGACCTACTTTATGGAGTTGTGGTGAGCATTATATGAGGCAGACATGGGATGCCCCGGCCTAGTTCTTGGTACAGAGGGAACACTTCCTATATCCAAGAAGTTACATGATTAGAGAGATACTGCTTGAACAGTGGTGCAGACCTGGCGAGCTGCCTGGGACCAGGAGGGCTGCTTCCTGCCTTGTGGTATCGGCCCTTCAAAGTGTCCCCAGGGCAGGGCTCTCACTGGGTGTGTCCTTCTGTGGCCTGTTTCCCTCTGGGGTCTGACCTCCCTGGTCCTGTGGGCTCTCTAGCTTCTTTTCATGTGTCAGGGACTCCATGAGCAGCCAGGGTGGTGTGCACAGTGAGCGGATCTCAGTGTGTGTGTGTGTATTTGCACATATGCGTGTGAGCATATGGGAGGTGGAGGAGGGGGGTCCTGGAGCTTCCTGTAGAGCAGTGCTGCTTGCTGTCTTGGTTATAGGTTGCATCCACAGTGGTCCTTCCCCATGTGCTGACCAGGAGCAGGCAGACCCTGGGCAGGCAGAAATGGTGCCCCACAATCCCTTGCGTCCCTGAAAGCCCTGTCACTTGACGGCCTCACACTCCCCTTTCCTTAAGGAAAAGAATTCAAGGGTTCACTCCTTGGAGTCACCCACAGGGGCGTGACTCTGCCCCTGAGTGTCTGGAATAAGAGCTGGAGGGACACAGGGCCAGCTAGAAGAAGGTCAGAGCCTGTAGCGGGGGTAGTGAGGGAGCCATGATGCAAATGCGCAGGCTTACCAAAGGTCAGCCTTGCGCTGGGCACCTCGTATCTGCAGACATCATGGAATAACATTCATGTTATGTTTATTAATCAGGGGCGGTTTCACCAAAGGAAAACTTATATATACACATACATACATACACATGCACATATGCGTGTGTCACACCTCAAAAACATCTTGCCGCAGGCCAGTAATCCCAGAACTCTGGGAATCTGAAGCAAGAGGATCAGAAGTTTGAGCCCAGCCTGGGCAACTGAGAAACTTAGTAAGATCCTGTCTCAAAATAAATAAATAAAAAATAAAAGGGCCAGGTATGTAGTTCAGTATGAAAGCCCTGGGCATCATCCCTAGTATCACAAAACGACACAAACACAGAACAAAACAAAATAGGGGGGCTGGGGGCGTAGCTTAGCGGTTAAAGCACTTTCCTAGCCAGCACAAGGCCCTGGGGTCGACTGTCCAGCACCACAAAATCTGGGTTGTAACACCAGCACTCGGGAGAGGCAGGAAGATTGCTATGAGCTCCAGGCAAGCCTGGGCACCATAGTGAACTCAGGACCAGCCTGGACTACCGAGCGAGACCCTGTCTCAGACCAAACAAACAGAAAATCCCCAAAACCAACCGTAAGAAAAGCCCGCGTGCCTGGCCGATTCAGGCCTGGCCCGAGGTGTGCAGCCTGCTGTCTTACCCTAGGGCGATGGTTTCTGGCGGCGGTGCTCAGGTAGCCTGTCAGACCACTGCGTGACCGTCTTCTGCAGGGCTGCCCCGCAGGGCCACAGCGCGCACACGCGCTCCCCGCACCCAGGGCTTGGCTCCTACGCTGTGGGACTTGTGTGCGTGGGGGTGGGGTGCGGTGGGGTGCGTGTGTGTATGGTTGGGTGGGTGGCGCGGAAGGTCTTCCGGGTCACGGGGTCACGGAGAGGCGGGGCCTGGCGCCCCGTGCTCCGGGCGCAGTTAGCGGCGGAAGGGGCCCCCACCTCCCGCTCCCGCCCCCGCCCCCGTGGGGTCAGGGGTCACGGGCCCAGCCGCGATGGCCGCCGGCCTGGGCCGGGACTTCTCGTGAGCCACGAGAGCGCTTTCTCTCTCTAAGTCAGCCCAGCATGTGGACCGGCCCTCCACTACAGCAAACCTGTCAAGGTCGCTGCCAGTTTTGGTAATTATGAGAGAAACTGTCCTAAAGGTTTTAGAAAGTTTTTTAGGGAGGAGCCTGGCGATGCTGCTCCGGCTGGCCCTGCGGGGCTGAAGCAGTGGCCTGTCCCAGCCTCCCGTGTGCGGGGACCACAGGTGCAGGCCACGCCTGGCTTAGAGTACGTGTTTGTAAGAGCGTGAGTTGTGGCGCGATTTCAGTCCCTTCCTCAGTGGCCCCGGGGGTGGTTACTGGCTTGCACTATAAAATTAGGCGTAGTTTTGGGAGAGTTGCCCACATCCCTGAAGCACTGGCGAGAGGGTTCTGTACCCTGAACCTTTGCCAGAGGTTGGTTCAGTCCTTTTTTTTTTTTTTTTTTTTTTTTTTTTTTTTTTTTTTTTTTTTTTTTTTTTTTTTTTTTTTTTGAGACAGGGTCTCACTCTGTAGTCCAGGATGGTTGCAAACTCGAACTCACTGTGGAGCCCAGCCGACCTCCAGCTCACAGCAATCCTCCTGCCTCAGCCTCCTGAGCCTGAGATTGCAGGCGTGAGCCACCACACCTAGCTATTCTGTGGTGCTGGGGAATCGAACGCAGGGCCATGTTCTTGCTGCACAAGGGCTGTAACCGCTGTGCTGTTCGTCCAGCCCCTTGGTCAGTTTTGGGGGTCAGGGTCATTCCAGCGGTTGTGTAGTGCTGCCTCATGGTTGTCATCGCTTCCAGCGGCACATGACGTTGAGCACCGTTTTAGACAGGGACGCCTCATTCATACCTTCTGTAGACAGGTGTCTGATCTGGTCTTGGGACTGGGTCTTACCCTATAGCTGGTCCTGTATATCTTTCTGTCTTTTTAGTCTGTTGTTATGGCTGTTTGTTTTGCTTTGCTTTCTTCAGTTCTGGGTATTGAATCCAGGGCCTTTGCATTGAACGATATCCCTGGCCCTCTTATTATTATAATTATCATTATTATTATTTTTGAAACAAGTTCTTGCTAAGTAGCTTGACTGGCACTTGTAATCCTCCCGGCATTCTCCTACTAGGTGGGATTTTGTTTTTGTTTTTGTTTTTATTTTTGTTTTTTGAGATAGGCTCTTTCTCTGTAGTCCAGGGTGGTCTTAAACTCACAGTGGAGCCCAGGTTGGCCTAGAACTCACTGCAATCCTTCTGCCTCAGCCTCCCATTGGCTGGGATTACAGGTACCACCACAGTTTCTATGGTGCTGGGAAGTCAATTTCAAGGCTTTGTGCTTGCTAGGCAAGCACTTTAACCACTGAACTATGCCCCCAGCTCCTCTTGGTAGGGTTTTTGTTTGTGGAGTTTTTAAAAAAAAATCTAAAACTTTTTTGCCTTTTTATTGATTATGTATATATGCAACGCATAATGTTTCCTTTAAACTTGTGCACATATATATTGCAGCAAAATTATAAACCCTTCCCTTCTCCCTTTTTGACCCCACACCCACCCTTTCCCCACTAATTCCCACTTCCTGCCCCCTCCAATTTAGTTTTATGAAATGACTGTATTCTGGGTTTCTCGTATTAGAGAAACCATTTGATATTTAACCTTTTGCGTCTGACTCACTTCACTGAGCATGATGGTCTCAAGTTGTTTCCATTTACCTACAAATGCCTCAAATCTATCTGTCTTTATAGACAGTAGTACCCCATTGTGTACCTGTACCACAATTTATATATCCATTGGTCTGTTGATGGGTATTTTGTTGTCTTCAACATTTTAGCTAATGTTAGTTGTGCTGCTATGACCATGGGTATACATGTATCTCTGTTATATGTTGTTTTTAACTCTTTTGGGAAAATTCCCAGAAGAGGTATTGCGGGATTGAAGGGGATATTTATTTCCAGTCTTTTGAGAAACTTTCATACTGCTTTCAGTAGTGGTTGTACCAGTTTACATTCCCACCAGCAGTTTAAGAGGTTTCCTTTTCCCGCACTTAATTGTTGAGTTTAAAGGTTCTTTTTGTGATTGGGGTTGCTCAACCATAGGGCCTGTATACCCATTTGTACTGTGTGTGTGAGTCTGTGGGTTCAATCCCCAGCGTCAAGAATTCCTTCATCTTCAGAGGCGAGCCCTTTACTAGCTCCTCCGTCTGTGAATGTTTCTTCCACCCCTGGCTGGTCTTCCGACACTGCTTTTCATAGAGGAGATGCTTTTAATGACGTCCAGCTCAGCAATCTGATTTTCTAGGCATTGTGCTTTTGGTGTTGTCCTTAAAGACTCCTTACCACAAATGAGGTCCTGGAGGGTTTCTCGTCAATTTTCTTTAAGAAGTTGTATTTGGCATTTTACACTTAGCCTGTGGTCTGTTCGGAGTTGATTTTAGGGGGAGGGATAAGGAATGTGTCTAGGTTTCTCTGATGCAGATGGACATCCAGTAATGTCAGCACCTTATGTTGTATGTGTGTGTGTTACTGGGGATCAAATCCAGGACCTTGGCATTGAGCCACATCTTTCTTTTTTTTTCCTTCCCCCCCCCCCACATTTTATTGATATGTATACGTGCAAAATTCAAGGTTTACGATGGAGTTGAGCATTTTGTGCACATACGTATCTTGTCAAGGTGACAAGGGCTTTCCCACTCTCCTTTTGTCCCTCCCTCTACCCACCCCACCCTCCCTCATCCCCCACCCTACTCCCCTCTTTCACTTTGTCTTTCGTCTTAAGTTCCATAGGTGTTGTGATCTGGGTCTCTCATATCAGAGAGACCATTTGATGTTTCACCTTGTGCTTCTGACTTACTTCACTAAGCATGATGTTCTCTAGTTTCTTCCATTTGCCTGCAAAAGCCTACACGCTATTGGACTTTATTGATGCATAGTATTCCATTGTGTATAAATGCCACATTTTGTGTATCCACTGGTCTGTTGATGGGTATTTTGGTGCCTTCCATATTTTTGTTATTGTAAGTTGTGCTGCTATGAACATGGGTAAACATATATCTCTTCTTATATGTTGTTTTGGTCTCTTTTGGATATATTCCCAACATGAAAAGATGTTCAACATCTCTAGCCATAAGAGAAATGCAAATCAAAACAACAATAAGATACCATCTCACCCCAGTGAGAATGGCTACATCAACAAGTCAAATAATAATCAGTGCTCCTGCACTGCTGGTGGGAATGTAAATTCGTACAATCACTTTGGAAAACAGTATGGAGATCTCTTAAAAGACTAGAAATAAATATCCCCTTTGATCCAGTGACACATCTTTCTCTTTTTAAAGAAATTCTTTTTCAGATTTTGAGAAAAGATCTTGTTAGACCCTACCACAAGTGCGGCCATCTAGAGAGCTTAAGCAACCCCCTGTCCCTCCCCTCACCCGTACTCTTGCCCCTTCCTGTCACCTGCACTCCTGTCACGTACACAGCCGGTGACTCCACTTACCTTTGCTCCTGTCACGGACATGGCCAATGACTAACAGCTTCCTGTGTAAGGCAGTGTCTCTGTCAGAGGCTGCATCACCTCTCAGAGGGCAGCCTCACCGCGCTCGCTCTCATTAAACCTCTCTCGGACTGAGTCTCTGTCTCCTGTGGGGTTTATGGTGTCCTACTTTAACAGATCTCACTAAGTCAGGTGCCTAGGCCGTACTCAGACTTGTGATCCTCCTGCCTCAGTCTCCTAGAGTGCTGGAATTACAGTTGTGCCGCCACCATGCTTGGCCAGTGTTAGCCCTTACACCTCTGGGTTTGCCCCTCCCTTTGCCCGTTTCCCCACACGGTGTTACCCGCCGCTTACTGAAGGGAGGTGGGCGAAGGCACTGCTTCAGTGGCCCAGGAAGGGAACAGCTGGGGCAGGCAGGGCACCGGACAGGAGAGCCATTCACCACTGCTGTTGGGGGCAGAGACTGTGGTGGGGCCTTTGCTTCAGCCCTGGGCACAGACAGCCCTTTCAGCGGGCATGGTGGGACATACCTCTCATCCCATCTTCAGGAGCCTGAGGCGGAGGATCCCAGCGGTTTGAGGCCTGGGCTGCATAGTTGAGACCCTGTCTCAAAAATTTTAAACAGATCTGACATGTAGCTCACTGGTGGGGCTCTTCCCGAGCACACTCGAGGCTGTGACGGCAGCAACAACACTAAACGTGGTGGTGTGTGAAGCCAACAACAGGTTTCACTGTTGTTTATTAAAAGTAAAGATGAGCTATCGAGAGAAATAGAGACGTGTGCCATCTTGTGGGGATGCCTACAATGACAGGATGTGAGAGAGGCCCCCCAGCACCCGCGCTCCTGCATGCTGGCTGTGAGGACCTTAGCTGGGGACTTAAGGGCACCCTGGCAGGGACCTTTCTTAGAGCCTTTTTCCCCCCACCTACCATGAATAACTCTGGGTTTTTATTTTCATAAATGACTAAAAGTTACTCACTAATAACCATAAAGTTGGTCACTGACAGTACCAAAACTGGCAGATACAGTAGAAAGAAGCCCACCATCAGCTTTTTTGCAGACTAATTCCACTGAAGAATAACGCGGGTTGAGGGTGTAGCTCACGCTTAGAGAGCTTGCCTAGCATGCCCAAGGCACTAGGTTTGATTCCCCTGTACCACAAAAAATCAGTTGGGATTACACCTGTAATCACAGCAGTCTGGGCAGAAGGGGAGCTGAGGCAGGAGGATTGCTTTGAGATCAAAGCCAGCTTGGGCTACATGGTTATGTCAGGATCAGCTTGGACTACAGGATGGGACACGGTCTCAAAAGGGGATACCAGGAACTTCTGGGAGAGGCTCAGTGCCCCATGGCATACTGACCTTGGCTGTTCTTCTCAGAGACTTGTAAGTCTTCTCTTAAGGCCTATGGTTATTATTTGTCATTCTGAAGAGAGAGCCAGGATGGGATGCTGAGCAGAAGGATGCACATTCAACTGCAGTGTGGCTGCCCCAGCAGACCGCAGGCCAGGCCAGGCCAGGGTGGGGTGGTCCCCGGCCATTCCGGTGGCAAGGGGACGGTGTGCTGCTCCAGCAGAGAGGCGTGCTCCTCACTCGTTTGTTCCTCCAGTGCTGGTGATGGAGCCCGGAGCCTTCGCACTGAGCTACGTCCTCAGCTTACCTCGTTGATTTTGATTTTTGAGACAAGATCGCACTGAGCTGCTAAGTTGTGAAGGCTGGGCTCAAACTTGTGATTCTCCTGCTTCAGCCTCCCAGAGCACTGGGATTACAGGTTTGGTTTGTAATCCCTGTAATTACAGAGCCCCGCTGAGTCTCCCCTTTTATCTTGGGTTTGCTGTGTTTTATTGAGTGGCCTTGGACAGTTCCCCCCCCACCCCCCCACTCCTGTCTACCTTCCCCTGTCTGAATCCCTGTCCCAGGGGGAGAGGTGCTTGGATGTCACCCTCTAATCTCCTCAGGACTGAGGTGGCTAGGCCTTCCCTGTTGGGGACATATGTCCTCCTCACCCAACATTGCAGCATGTTCAGAAATCTGGACGGTGACAGGCAGCATGGCCCAGCTGTCCTGCAGCTGCTGGACCAACATCGCGCTGTGTACCACCGTGGTGCTGATGCTGGGGAGAGAGGCCACCCCTCCCGTGGCAAGCAGGTGGACACTTGGGGACAGAGGTCACTTTATGGGGAAGACTGTGCAAGTCACCAAGGAACGTCGCCTTGCGTTTGTGTGTAGTGTTGGTGTGCACGTTTGAAGAGTTTGTGTGTACACATAAGAACTGTCGCTGGGCCCAGTGTCACCGGCCTATCCCAGCACTCAGGGAGACTAAGGCAGGAAGATCTCAAGTTTGAGCTCAGCCTAGGCAATTTAGTGACTTAGATCCTGTTTCAAAATCAAAAATAGAAATAGACTGAAGATGTATTTCAGTGGGAAAGCCCTTAGCTCCAGCCTCCTCTGTGAAGCAAACCCAAACCCAAACCCTCTCCCATCCTTTTAGCCTAAATCAGTGCATCTTGAGATATTTTGGGAGGAGAGGGGAGGATATAAAATTCAGCAAGATTCTAGAAATTTCATCCCTGGATTGCAATTTATCTGTCAAAATCTGCACTGACTCTGGTTTTGTCAGATGGACACCCAAAAAAGCTGTGGAAGGGAAAGTGCGTAGGCGACATTTGGCCACGAGAGGGCGCTCCAAGAAAACGCCTCACAGCTCCAAAAACCCACATCTAGTTCCTCAAACATTGACGCGCTGCAATTGCGATAGAGAGCTTTAATGTCACAAATATTGTTTCAGACCTTATGAAATGTTTCAGGATATGGGGAGCTTGGGCCATGAATCCCAAACACAAATAAGACTGCTTTGATTAGCTAGAAATACAATTCCTCCATCAGTTAAAAAAAAAAGACAAGGACTTTAAAAACCCTTTTCATTTCTCCTTTAACACAAACTCAAAGCACATTTTCAAAAAATTCCATTTTTTTTTTTAAAACAGTAGGGCTTTTATGGGTTATGTTCCTAAGTGTGTTCCATCTAGAATGTTGATTAAAAAATATCTTCTCCAATTTAGATGTCAGCATCTGAAGAAATGCTGCAGTACCTCTTCCAGGATCCAGAACATTGAAAGAGAAAAGTGGGTAGGTAAGAATTCCAGTGTTGTCTTCTGAAGTAAATCAGAACAACTGGCCTCATTTCCCTGGTTGTGGGAAAAACGCTGGCGGGTCTAATTGCCAACCATGAACACCTTTTTCACGGATCCATTTTTACTGATGATAATATAATTAGAATAATTTATGGGCATGTATGCTATTATTAACAGGGCTTTGCTTAACGGAGACCCGTTTGGTTATGTGGAGATGTGGAGAGGGTCTCCCCGCCCACCTTCTGCCTTGACATGTTTATACCCGGGCCCCACTTCTGAATTTTTAATAGAGGGGAAGAGATTTCGTTTAATTAGGTGGAGTGACTTGTTTATGCACAGGCTGCGTTTTTCCGAGTTCTAATGAAGAGCAAGAGATACCCACGGAGCTGCCTCTGCCTTGGCGCCTGTCAGGGGTCATGGTGAACTCAGCTCCTCTTGGTCCCTCGAGTGACTCCATGGTGGAGTGTAGACAGTTAAATCCAGGTGAAATAATTTCGTGAATTGCACGTCGATCAGTGTTCAAGGGATTTTTATTCCCCTCCCAAGCCAGACTTCTTCTATCTTATATTTGATTGGAATATTGAAACTGGGTTATGGATGACAATGCTAAGAAGTATGTAATAAGGTTTTTCTTTCTCTTCAAATCCCCACCACGCAAATAAAATCCTGTCTCTTTATTTTCTTTTGATTTTTAACATCACGTGTTCTAGGTAACCTATTTTATTTATGACTTAGGTAACATACACGTGCTACTGTCACAAAGCATTTTGCTAAAATGTTCATAAATCCTTGCTGAAAATGAGAAACTCATTTTTTCCCTTAAACTCTGACCCAAGGTAAAAATTACAAATATTTGTATGCCTCAGAGGCCCTACGAAGAGGCTGCCTAAATTAATGAGGTTTCCCAAGTGGGTGCCCGGAAATGAATTACGGAGCTTAAGAAGTCGGGGAGCTGCTCTGATTTTTAGGGCGGTATCCACAGTGGCACGGAATGAGGAACCAGCTTTGTGTTCTAACCGTGGGATTAGCTTCTCGTTCCTGAAATCTGTTCTATTTATGGGCATTGAAGATGGAATTAAACTCTGAAAAGGTTAATTTTTTTTTATTTTTAAAAATCCTGTTCTGGGGAAGGTCTCTTTCCTACCATCTTTCCTGATTTTCCCGTTGAGTTGCCACTTGTGGTCTGTGCTTTGGGGTGCCCAGGGACCTGGAGCAGTAACACCACCTGGATGAGCCTGCCCAGCAGGGAAGAAGGGTCCAGACTCCTGGCAGGACACTCCCCCCCCCCCCCCCCATGCTCCTCAATCTTCCCAGTGGCTGAAGGCCAATATTCACGGCTTCCTTTTCCTGCCAAAGTGGGTATCACCATTCAAGAAGGAAAATAAGACCCTGGCCTCCAAAAGAAGTCAAGGCCACCTTTCACAAAGAAGCCAGACTTTTAAACGTATTGATTTAAAGAACGTACTTGTTTTGCAGGTGGGAGGGTGGGGAGTGGAGAAGAAAGACGAAAGAAGACAGGAAGGAAAGGTTAAAGAAGTCAGCACAGGAGCAGTGCTCTTGGCTGGCTCTGGGCCACGCTGCAGGCCCCGGGGACCCTTAGCAGATGCCCACCAGACCGTGGGAGTTTTTCTCTGCTTATGGCACTGGTGACCGGCTGGTGTACTAGAGACCAGCTCAGGCTCGAGGGACCAGCTTGGGGATGCTATAGCTGCTTCTGCCCTTCTGTTAGTGCTCAGAGAAGCAAGAGTGGATGGGTCAGGGGAAACTGACACAACTAGGGCACGGTGGCGCTGTTTGCCCTGTGCCACCTGCTCCCTGGACTCCTGGTGAGGTGTTCAAAGGCACAGCGTCCCTGTCCCTCTCCCTCTGCTGCACTCTTTGTTCCTTTAGTGGGAGAATTAGCCTGGGGTCTTGTTTAACTCTCCCTTTGGACCAGATAATGATGTGCATCATTGTAACCAGCTTCCACCAGATGTCTGCTGGAACTCAGGGTCCCCTGGTGGGATTGCATTTTCCTTGGGATGTGACTTTTGCCAAGGAGGCTGACTCCAGCTCCCTGGCTGGCCTCACCCTCTGATGGCTTATTGCCCCAGCCCTGCCACGAATGAAGGGGCAAAGGAGTTTAGAACGCAGCTGGTTACATTGGACTGGGAGAGCATCCTTTGCTGTTGAAGGTAGCAGGGACTTAAAGGCCAGCTGATCCATGATTCCCACTTGCCAGATGGGCAAGCCAAGGCCCAGTATGGCTCAGAGTCTAGCACAGGGCAAGGCAGGGAGATAGAGGTGGGGTCATTTCATGCCCTTGGGGCTCCTCTGAGGAGGCAGCTGCTGGGGAAATGGAGGCAGCTTCCTGGGACAAAGAGGGTCTGAGATGAGACAGGTCAGGGTCTTGTTCCATATAGTGGTAGGGGTCTCTGGCCATGGCACTGATGACTAAGTGCTGGTTAGAGGTGCAGCATCTCTGTCTGTTCCAGACCTACATGATCAGGACCTACATCTTCACAGCGTCTTTCAGGCCTTGGCATCTGCCATGTTTGATCAATTGATTGATTTTTTTGTAGTTCTGGGGATCGAGTCCAGGACCTTTATGCTGATCTATATCTTCAGCTCATTTTTTGCTTTTTATTTTGAGATGGAGCCTTGTTGAGTTGCTGAGTTGCCCAGACTGGGCTTGAATTTGCAATCCTTCTGCCTTAGTCTCCCTGAGTGCTGGGATTACAGGCCTCACCACTGGACCCAGATAACCCTTTTTAAAAAAATGTTATAATGAAAAGAAATTTAAAGGACATTTTAGTACTTTCTTTTTTGAGACAGGGTCTCACTCTGTAGCCCAGGCTGGTCCTGAACTCACAGTTGAGCCCAGGCTGGACTTGGATTCACCACAATCCTCCTATCTCAGTCTTCGATTGCCGGGATTACAGGCGTGCACCACCATGCCCAGCTTATGTGGTGCTGGGGAATCAGCACAGGTACTTAGCACTTGGTAGGCAAGTGCTTTAACTGCTGAGCCGTTCCTACAGCCCCTATTTTACTACTTGTATATGTACATTAACTATATTGCATAGTTTATATGTGGCCCAAGACAGTTCTTCACTCAAAAAGCAAAACAAAACAAAACAAAAAGGCAAAACGCAGTGGACCACTGGTCCACTTTTAAGTGATTTTTAAATTATTTCTGTGCATGGAAGAGAGAAACCCTAAAGCCCCAAACCCAAACTAGAGTTACTGGAGAGCTCAGGATGCTCCCAGTGTTTGTGAGTGTCATAACTACTTCTAAAAAAGGTAGTCCTGAAAACATTTTTAGCGAAGGTGAGTGCATTAAAATTAAAAGATACAAAGTGCAGAGAGTGAAGGAGAGAGGTAGCTCGCGATGAAAGAAGAGCTGCAGAGAGACGGGGTGCGTAACGGTTCAGCCTACCCAGCGGGCAATTCCATAATAGGTATTAAGTCTTCAAAACACAGTGCCTTTGATCCAGTAGCTGCTTTTGGGACGAGATTCTAGGGAATTAATTGGACTGCGTGGAAAAGATGAGCAAATGCTCAAGTCATACTTACAATGGCCAAAAAAATCCAGGAGACCCAGCAGGAGGGGCGGCCGCTGAAGAGGTGATGCATCTGCTTAACGTGATACCTTAGAGAGAAACGTAATACACTAGAAGCGTGTGCGTGTATACTGTGTCGATAGAGGAAAAGCCCAGTCACCGTATGTGGGTAAACTGGTCTTCTATTTTGTTTACCAAAAGATACGTATTTGAAAGTCTGGAAGACAGTTTGACTACATGTTATGTTGAGGGTAAGGACTACAGATGATGTGTTTACTTCGTTTATCTTTGTTTTATGGCTCTTTTACAATTGATATATTAATAATTAATTGATAAGGTAAAAGGTGGATGGAAAGTATAGTGTGTTTAAATTTTAAAATGTATTGAAGGGGCTAGAGCCCTTGCCTAGGAAGCGCAAGGCCCCAGGTTCAGTCTACTAGTACCATATAATAGCTGGGTGTGGTGGCGCATGCTGAGGTCCAGCACATGAGGCAGGGGGTTGTGTGTTTGGAGGCCAGCCTGGACTACATAGTGAGTTCAGGACAAGCCTGGACTACAGGGTGAAACCCTGCCTCAAAAAAATATGTTACAGTGAAAGAGGCGTTGCTGTTAATCCTCCTTCAAAGCACTCCCCTTCACTCGAACACACTCATGCCATCTTTTTGCCACTTGTGCATCCATGTGGGAATCCTCTTTCATGCAGGTCCTTAGTTGTGGTATCTCGGCTGCTCAAATTCCTGATGCAGTTGCCAATGTTTACAGTAATTTCTGTCAAATAAAAACATTACCTTTTCCACCTTAGTCACTAGATCTGGCATCCATGACTTCAGGCTCTTCTCTCAAGTCAAAATGACCATGAATTGATTCAGGTCATTGAGGCAGCCACAACAGCTCAGCTAGTGACACTCAGGAAAGAGGACTTCGGAGCTGCTTCAGGAAGTGGCAAGAATGACAGGATCACTAGTGCAACTCATGTCAATGTGTCTTTTACTATAATACATTTTTATGTTTATTTATTTATTTATATAACTTTGGGTATTGAGGATTGAACTCAGGGCCTTCCTACTGAGCTACCTGTCCAGCCTGTGTGTGTTTTTTTTTTTTTTTTTTTGAGACTATATCTCACTAAGTCTCGGAGGCTGGGCTTAGAGTTGAAACCTCCTGCCTCAGCCTTCCAGGGTGCTAAGGTGATAGTTGTGTGCTATTACACATAGCAAAATTTTTAGAATTTCAATATTCATCATATTTTTGATCAGCGCTTAATAGTTACTATTGTAAAGGAGTTGCATTCATTTTTAAAAGTAAGCTTTGAACGTTTCACTTTCCAAGGTAAATTTGAGCATATTAGGTGTCTCTGTTCCATTGCACTGAGTGCAGGCTGTTGTGGTGATTGGTCACTACCTTTCTCCTCCACTGGGGACAGACACTGGGCCATACCTCTTATTCTCTGGGGGCCAGCAGAGAGCTTGGCATCCATGCATGCTGGGTGGGTGTTATGAATGAATCGATGAATGGATGAGTGAATGAGAGTCTTGGATGACTGACTGTCTGGTGGTGGTTCTCTGGGATTGAGGCTCTGAACCTGCAGGAGCTGGCTGCTATGCATGGCAGGATCACAGTGATGAGATGGTAACCAGCCAGTATTGTCCCAAGACCCCCAGCCTCATTGCTGTCTTTTCTCTGGTGACAGAGTCCCCATGAGGTGCACCCAGGATGGAGGGAGCCAGGAAGTCAAGCTGCAGAGGCCCCCAGAAGCCCAGAGAAAATACTTTCCCTGAGCTTCCCATGTCCCCAGCCCGGGGAAGGGCCTAGGGGGCCTGTTGGTGGCTACCTGCTACTGAGGCAGGAAGCACAGGGACATGGGAGCTGTCTCTGCTTGTGCCTGTGGTTTATATTCAGCCTCATTAGGAGACAGGCTTGAGAAGCTTGAACCATAGCTAACTACAGGGTGCCCAAAGATTTATTAATTTTTTTCTGTGTATGGCAATTTTTGGTTTAACATATATATTGAATGTAGTACTTGGATAATTTGATTAAATTAATTTATTTATTTTACATGAAGATCCAATCCAGTGAGGGATTTCATATTGAGCTACATCTCCACTGTTGCTAAGTTGTCCAGGCCGGGCTCAACCTTGCCATCCTCCTGCCTCAGCCTCCCAAGTGCTGGGATTACAGGCCTGCATCATCAGGCCTGGCTGATTAATTTTTCTCATAACGTTTTACCACAAATATGACCAATTAATCCTGAATGAACAGATTTTTATATCATATTTTAGTTTTAAGTATTTTTTACATGAGGAGTGACGTTTGGGACACTCCGTAGTGTGCGACCCGTTTCAGCCTTCTGCGTGGAAGCACTGTCCTGTGCCTTGTGCTTGCTACTTCCCTAGTAGTGGCTGCCCATTTACAGAGCAGGAGGCCATCTATGAGAAAGGTTAAGCACTCACCTTGGGGTGTAGGCACAGGCAAGGACTAGGGCCCATTCTCAGGACCTGGCCTTGGAGCCGGCCCTCCCGCCGTGCTCTGAAGGAGTTGAGTGTGTGGAGGGCCCCCCCAGCTTGAGCACCCCGCGGTGTGCCCGTGCCTGGCTCTGCATCCCTGGCCACTGAATTCCCATGGTTCTTCTTGTTCAGCAGGTTCTATTTAAAAATGAGCCTCATGTTCTGTGATCTTTTCTTTCTTGCTCTTGGCTCTATGTGAAATCACTAGAAATCTACTTTATAGTTAAAATGAAAACATGTGAAGGGAATAAAAATATTTCTAATAAGGTAATGTATATTATCTGGAAATAGTTGTGAAGTTTAAGAAAATGGATTGCAATCAGGCATAGTTACCATGCAAACCTGTCATCTCAGCTCTCTGGGAGGCTGAGACAGGAGGATCACAAGTTGAAGCCCAGCCTGGGCGATTTAGCAACTAGTTAGATCCTGCCTCAAAAATTTTAAAAAAAGAGCCAGGGATGTAGCTGAGTGTTAAGGATCTTGGGTTAAATCCCTAGTACTAAAAGAGAGGGGGGAAAAAGAAGGAGAAAGAAGAAGAAAGAAAGTAGATTGCATAAGAGACTTTGAGGTCAGTCCCAGCTTTGATATGGTAGTTTTTATATAAAATTCTGAAAAAAAAAACATGGTTCATTAAAAATATTAGAAAATAGGATTGTGTCTTGGAGTATTTCAGTTTCTGTATTTGGAAATGTTAATAGTATTTTAAAAAAATAGTTCTCACCTGCAACATTAGTGCAGTGGCATGGACATGTCCCTTAAATATCATGTACTGGACACTCGAGGCCTAGTTTAAGCATTGACGGTGTTTGGGAGGTGGTCAGGATTAGGCAAGGTCATGAGATTGGGGCAGCCAGGATGAAATGAAGTAGCAGCTTCAGAAGAAGGGGGACGAGAGAGCAAGGCCATCAGTGGGCCAGCATGCAGCCCATCTCAGTGCTGGATGCCCTGCCTGCAGCCTGTTAGGATGCAGTGAGCCACCCCTGCCAAGTGTGGGCCCTTGGACCTCCTGGCCTCCAGAACCCTGGGCCAAGCAGACTTTTCTCTATAATGACCCAGTGTCGGGTATTTGTTACAGCAACAGAGAATGAATGATGACTATTGGGGGTATTATTTCTTATATTGAGTAATAATGGAACAAAAGGTGGATATCTGTTTGTAAACCCCGTTGGCTGATTCCGATTGGTGATAACTGAAGTTTCCTGAAAATGGCCTCGATCACATGAGACTACTGTGATTAGCTACTTTGATTCTGGAGAACCTGTGGAGAGGCTGGGGTATTTTGCATAGCCAGGCTGTAATAGCTCTCTTGGCCCCTTTACATGGCCACATCTGTTGTCTTCCTCTATCTCTAACAACATCCTGTGATAAATCCTTTGATACGTAACATTCCTGTAATCACTAAGTGACCCCTTTAAAATATAAAAGCAGAACACGGAGCTTTCCTCCAACGCCACAGCTGAGAACGTTCTCCTCTGAGCCTGCAGCAGAGATTTCCCTGCTTCAGGGTGACCCTCCTTCCTCATGCTTCCGCCAGTGTTTTCAAAAGGTGCTTTGATTTATGACTTTCTTCTGTTCTGTAACTATAAATACTATGTAACTGCTACTTATTGGAACGCGCGATTTGGGGAAACCTAAATTCATGTTCTGGGCTTAGGTCGCTCACATTTGTCTTCAGAGTAAACTGTATCTTTCTCTTTAAAGCAAAAGTAATATTTTTGTGTGAACATTGGGAACTTATGTGGTGAGGCCCAAGGGTCCTGACAGACACTTCAGGCAGCTCATGAATTGGTCCAAATTATATATCCAGGAGGTCCCAAAGTCCTGATTCTAATCCTCTTCTTATAACATTCTTATAGGTTATGTTGTCATCAAAAGACAGTTTGTACCTTATCTTCATTGGAAGGATCATTTGGTTGAGGCCCCTCTTCCCATTTGCCCTTGCAGGAGAGCAGGACCCTTCCCCCTACTGTCTCTGTGGTTGGCTGTTTCTATGGCTTAGCCCATGGTAGCATTTAATAGCACATAGCCAGCACTGTGGCCTGTGGCCTGTGGCCTGTGACGAGGACTCCTAGCCCTCGGGGAGCCGCCGGCTGGGTGTCAGGCATTATTTTGGGCCCTTTATGCTTCCTAATTTATTTCACATAATCTTTTAGCAAACACTAGCTCACTGACTCACATAAATAAAAAATAGGTTTTGAGTCTTCATATCTAGCAACTCTTTAGTATTGGGAGACTGTTTATTGTGGTGAAAATTGGAAAATGCCAGCTGTCAGTGATTTGGCAAAGCATGGCTTTTCTTTTCGGAACCTGCCAGATACTTTGTTTGCGTTCACTTGTTTACATTCTTTTCTCTTTGTTGGTCTCCCCTAGAGCAGACCTTTAAGAGACAAGGGATAAATCCAGTGACTGGCTGACCACTCACGGCAGTGGAACTGTGGTAGGGTTCTGCATTGGGGCTTCAGTTCTCATGGTGTGGTCGGCCGAGCACAGCCCTCGTGCCCGGTGGTGGGAGGTTGTCTCTCTCGAGAAAGTTTGAAGCTGACAACTGTGTTGTAGCTGTAGTAACCGCCACTGAATTTATTGTCATTTGGTGCAAAAATTGATGGGAACATAACCTTCGTCAGTTTTTGATGTTTTATTGGCTATAAAAGATGAAATATGCAGTATGAGGAAATAAAGTAGCATTTTGTGAGGTTGAGGGATGGATTCACACTTTCACTCACTGATGGAGTCATCAAAGGGTTGTAAAGACCAGGATTGCCCCCCCCCCTCCACCCCCGGCCGCTCCATCTGTGCGCACATCCAGGTAGGTGCCCTTGTGGTTGCCAGGCCTGTGGGAGCTCACCCTGACCCCAGGTCCCTATGTCCAGGCCCTGGCTCGCTGTGCAGAGCACAAAGCCCACGAGGCTTCTGTGGCCGATGAGAGGCCACTGAAAGATGCCTGTGTTGTCTGACGTGTGTGGATGGGGCATTGGTGCACAGCAACCTCAGGGCTCCACTGTGCCTGATGAACAGGCAAAGATAAAGGGTGGGGGTTACACTGAGTGTCGTGGGAAACACACAAAGAGATGCTGATCTTTGGGAACTGCCACTGATGAGGGAGCGGGTGTGTGCTGGGAGGCTCCACCCCTTTCTCCAGTAGACTTTCCCTGGAAGCCATGGCAGTGAAAGCAAGGAAGAACCTGAACAGCTTTCAAAGTGATGCAGCTTGATAATCTTGTCAGTGGTTTTCAGACTTTAATATGTGTGTCGGGACCCCCTGGGGAGCTTAGAAAACCCAGCATGTCCCAGCAGGCCCCACCCCAGGCCTTCTAATGAGGGATGTTGGGCTGGGCTAGAATCTGAGGTTCTTTCTTATTTCTGTAGGGAAGAGTGATACCAGGGTTGACCCCAAGGCCTTCACACTAAGTCCGGCACTTCTTTTTTATTCTTTTTAATTCTCATTTTGAGGCAGGGCCTCATGCATTCCTAAATTGACTGGGCTCAAACTTGCCGTCTTGCCTCAGCCTCCCAGAGTGCTGGGATTACAGGCACAGGCCACAGGGCCCTGCTGGGATTTTCATTTCTAACAGGCCTCAGGTGAGCCTCATCTGCAGTACTGAGGACTACACATTTAGAACCCGGGACTCTAGGCCTCCAATTGTTTCCAGTAGATATGAGTCAAGGGGCTCAGGAAGACTCCTTGTCCGAAGCGTGTGGCCAGTAGATGAGCATATGGGTTTCATGCTGTCACGAGCAAGGGCCTGTCTCCAGAATTCACAGCCATTTGCATCTTTGGCACTTGCCATTGGAGGCCAGGCTGTGGAATAAGATTTGCTAGTTCATTTCTTTTCCTAAGTGTCTTGGTGGCTTTGTCCACTTTGCCTCCAAGATCTTCTCCTTGGTTGGAACTCTTAAGGGCACCCATCTTCCTTCTTGCTGGGTTCTGTGACTGCATGTCCCCGGCCCAGTGCAGGGCACCACTGCTTGGACCTTTGCCCAGACACGATTAGGAGTTTAAATACAGCATTATTATAGCGTAAGGCCCTGCAAGTGCACAGCCTTGGTGGCAGCTTGGTACCACACCTGTGACATGGGCCCTGTGTGTTACCTGGTGGGTACCTAATAGAAATGAACAGTTAATCAACTCTTTTCATTAAAGGATTACTGGCTGCAGATGAACCAAGAGGGATTTTGAGACCCTCCTGGCATGAGTCCCTCTATCCTCAGTGGAGATGGACACTGTCAGTGGAGGTCACACATATTCCCCCTGACAGAGCCTCTGTGGGAAGGGAATTAGGATTTCCCACTTGACACGGGCTCTGCTGTCACCGACAGTTGTAATTTGGACCAGTTCTCTGAAGTCTGGTACTTTTGTTAACATTTGATTTTTAACTGCCACATTCACTTCTCAGAGAACTTGGTGACGTGCTTGATGACGTAGGACCAGGTAGGAGCCTGAATGCAGTCTCCTGAGCCCGGGCGGTACACTCCTTCAGCGGACCACTGAGCAAAGCACATTTGTGCTTAAAACCTTGTTGTTGATGGCAGTAAACTGATTGGCTCTTGACCTACTTCTGCACCGTGAGCTGTTTGATCATGAGAGCCAGTGGTGCCTCCCATACATGATGTTCCCGGAGGGGCTGCCTCCCTCAGCATCACTACTGGTGGCTTGTGAAGGGTTTCTCCCAGGGATCCCCTCTCCCAAGTGTCTTCTGCATTGCTACCCAGTGTTCAGATGAGAAGGAAGTATTTCATTCCTGCGGTGCTGGGTTCCCTAATCCCTTGCTGTCCTTTCTGTTCTGTGTGCCTGTTCCTCTCTGCGGGGGCAAGAAGCCCTTTATCCCAGGATGTGGAGGCAGGTGGGCACAGTGGCCATGGCTGGGTGTACAGTGGACAGGTTGTTTGTGTTACTGGCCACTCAAAGCCCAGGCGTCCAGGTTTGTCTGCTCACTGTACTGACCAGAACAAAGGAGGCCATTTATTATGGTAAATATAATAAGAGAAAAGTTTGTCCAGTGTTGGCTTTGAGGAAGATGGTGAGAACAGTCCCCAAACCACCTATTTTTTCTGGGTTGCCGCCAGGTACAAAGCCATTTCTAGACTGGGCGAGAGGGTAGAAGGAGTCACACAGGGCTTTTGATCCAAGTTAAATGGAAGATCTCAGTGAGGGGAGGCTGTCAGGCTCTGGGCAGGGCCTCTGATTCCCAACGTTTGCATATCTTTGGGCCTGGAATTTACCCCTCTTTGTTGCCCCTCACCTCAAGTTCCACATCCTGTTACTGAGGAAAGTTGGGATCGGTTGTAAGGGGTTGGGGGTTACAGGGGCTGGGAGTAGTGGGGGGGATGGTTGTCTGGCAGTTTTCAGCCCTTTGTACCTCCGGTGCAGATGCCGGGTATTGATGCCTGGGTTGGGGCAGCACTTGCATCGAGAATGGTCCCTGGCAAGTGAGTCTTTTAATTTAAAATGGCACTCTATCCAGTTCTGCCTCACCCCTTTCCTTGCTGACCTTGGCCAGCGTCCCTTCCCCAGTTTTGCAGTGTTCTGTAGAGAGCACTGCTCGGGTATGGGACAGAGGCAACACTGTTGCTGGCTGAGGTGTCCCCTTCCCAGATAACCTTGGACAGTGGGGAAAATCTAAACCTGGCTGTTTTGTCTCCCAGTGCGCCGTACCTGCTTCCTCTCTATGCTCTGGATGAACTAGAACTCCTATGGTCACTTGCACTGTATTCCAGATCTCAAAAACAGAACAAAACACAAAACAATGGTGGACCTGGTGTGATAACAGTTGGCAGAAACAGGAGGTGGATTGAAGCAGACTTTTGGGGCCGAGAGAAGGCCTTGTAGGTGACCATGTGTTTCCCCAGTGTGAGGTAGTCTGTGTGTGTAAGCAAACATGCAAAGAACTCATGAACTTCGTCACTCAGATCTTCTGTGCTCCTGAGTCCCCAATCTTCCTGTACCCCCATTTTTCAAAGTGTAGGTGAAAAGATCCCATGGCTACCTGGGGCTCAGAGAGTCCCTTTTTCTTTGGTGTACCCACTTCAAGCTTCTCTCCAATTCCTTCTGCCAGTTTCAAGGGTCAAAATAAATGTAATGTTTCTTTACCAAGACTTTGACGTCTTCATGTGCTTTCAAAGCTGTTTGTAGACAGCTGAAGTAAATATCAAGGAATGGCATGTGTAATTCTGCTACTGTGTCCTGGTGACAATAGGGTACATGTAGCTCACGATCTTTGAGCCTTACGTACCTTTTCACCACTGCTGGCTTCTTCTCTTCTGACCATCCCCAGGCTGGGCATCAGCCTGTGGTTCAGCACTGCTTCCTCCCTGCCATCTTTCAGCCAAGACTCGGGGCCATGGGTAAGGGGGACCACTTAGCACTCTCATAATAGGCGTGGATATGTAGTTTTTAGGGGGTAGGGTGGGACTGAGAATAAATGGATAATAGAGGCAAGTGGTATTGTGCTGGCTCGGCTGAGCTGAACTGAAAGACTTCCTCACGCTAATGCTGACAGAACACTCCGTATCTCTGCCTTTAGTTAAAATTTTCCTTTTTTTTTTGCTTTTATCTCATTTTGCATATTTCTGCCTGATCACACACGTGAAATCGAGATGATAATTTGGTCTGTGACAGCCTCCTGGAAAAGGGAAACACGTTGTTAGAATGTGCAAGAGTACATGTGCGGCTAGAAGAGGCACCACCACAAAGTCAGCCTCTGTTACCTCCCCCAGACCCTGGGTGACTCCTTCTGAGCATGTCTGCATTCTTCCCCCATAGGTAACCATGATCTCAAGCTCCATGTTGTTAACTTGCTTTTCTTTATAATTCTTAAAAATCTCACCTTAGTACAAAGGACTCCTAGGTAAGACAGTATTGAAGTTTTGAGCTTTATGCAAATAGAATCACCCTGTTTGCATTTGCGTAGGACTTGCCTCTTCCTTTTCCGTTTTATTGATGAAATTTGTTCCTTTGATGCATGTGGCTGTGGATCACTCAATGTTTTCGTGGTTGTGTCGATCCCATCTTGTGAACATGTCACGTTTTATTGACGGACTCTACTGGCGTTTCTAGGTTTCACAAATTATGAAAACTCCTCTGAGTTTTCTAACTGTTTTTCTGTGGCTCATGTGTTGCAGTCCACATGTGCTAGAAGGGAGGAATGAACAAAAAGACGCAGACAAATGACACACACAAATAGAGGAAGACTGTAGCAACGAGAGACTGCGCTCTTTATTTTTATAGGTCCCTAATCCAACCCCCTCTCTTACTCGCTGACCTTTACCCTAATTAGACCACCTAGCTTTGTTATCTAGTCATGGAGTCTCAAAGTCTGCCATAGTCTGCATGCATTTGTTTGCCACAAGCCAAGAGAGGCCCTCATTTGCAAGAGACCTCCAGCCCCTCCCGTGTGCAGGCAGTGGCTCACCTTGGATGGCAAAACAAGAATTGTCTGAAACCCCAAGCCCTTCCTGTTTGCAGGCAAGAGCCCATCATCTCAGACTGTAAAACAAAAGACTACCTGGGATTCCAAGCCCTTCCTGTTTGCAGGCAACGTCTCTTCATCCCAGGGGGCCAGACAAAGATATTTGTCTCCATTGAGAGAACAGAGTCAAACTCCAGACTAGTTTAATTATTTAAGCTTTGGTGGTCTGTGTCTTTAATTCTTGGCTCCCTTCACTCATGTGAAAGACTGGATAAGGGTAGATAGAGCTGGAAGTGGGACATTTGGTATATAGAGAGAAAAAGAGCGAGAGGAGGAGAGAGAGATACAGTGAGTGAGCATATGCATACATGTGTGTTATAGGTTCTCTTTTCTCTGGCCTTTCTAAATTTGCCAAAGTAGTAATACCAGGACTAGATTTTTTAAATTCTTGGTGCCCCTAGCCTTCAAGATGGTCCGTGGCCAAACACTGGGTAACAGCAGAGCCTCAGGTGTGTGCCATCACACCCTTCTCTATGAATAGCACATGCTCCTATAACCCTGACTTCTGCCTCCATAGTGGGCCTGTTGGCTTGGGAAACAATAGTGCAGTTTGATATTAATAATAAACATAGCAGTAATATAATTCAGCGCCTTAAGTCACTTTAGAAAGGGTTCTTAGAAGCTCTGGCAGCAGACAGAGCTTTCCAAGCGAAGTGGGTCCCAGTGCCCCTTTGGCAATGACCTGCCTCATCCCAAATGAGCCACTCAATTGCAAAATCTGATTGCTGAGGGGCTTGACCCTGGGCCTTGTGGTGCGGTCCTCAGGGTTTCCTCTGCACCTGGGGTGCACAGATGTGTAGCCGAGGAGGGTCTAACACTGCTAGAATTAGGTTGGAAAGGATCACAGATTCTCAGAGCTACAAAGAGCGGGACATACGCAGGCTTTCTGTGCAGCAGAGCACAGCTGAACCCTCATGCAGGTCCTCAATATGGCTGCAGCACGCATGGCACTGTGCCCCTCGAGGCAGCTCTCCACAGAGCGCATCTCAGGGATGCCTCCTCTTAGCTATGTCTTCTCTATTAAACACATTCTCTTAAAAACAGTTTATTTTTTAAAATTTAACTTTTTTTGTGGGGATTGGACCCAGGACCTTTACACTGAGGGACAACCCCAGCCCTTTAACATTTTTTAAAATTTTTTATTCTGAGTTAGGATCTCACTCAGATGCCCAAGTTAGGTTCAAATTTGTGATCTTCCTGTTTTAGCCTCCATGGTGCTGAGATTACTGGCATGTGCCATCATGCCAGGCTTAAAATAATTTCCTATTTGCAGAACATTTGCCAAGATAATACTGAGTTTTTGTGCATCATTCATGGGGTTTCACTATTAACACTTTACATAACATGGTACTGTTGTCGAAACTAAGATGTTAACCGCAGTGCAGCACTATTAACTGCACTATTGGCTGGGATCTGGTTCCATCAGTTTTTTCACTAATACCATCTTTGTGTCTAGGGTCATGTTTCCTTCATCTCCTCCAAGGGATGACAGTTCTCCATCTTTCCCTGCTTGTCACTATCTTTGCCCTTTTAAAGGGTCCTGAGCAGGTATTTTGTAGACTGTCCCTCACTGTAAGCTGGTTTTCTGTTTTCTCACAATGAGACTGGAGTGGGAAGAGGACCACAGAGGCAAAGTGTCCTCACTGCATCACGCAAGGGGGACATGGTGCCAATGGGACTTGTGTCACTGGTGTCTTTGTTACTTTGTTGTTGCTGGGATACAACATCTGACACCTGCAGCTTAAGAGAGGAAATGTTTGTTTTTATCTCACAGTTTTAGGAAGTCTTGGACCATCATGGGTGGCTGGCAGTGGCAGAAGGGTATGGCGGAGAGCAGCTGCTCACAGCATCAAGAGAGGAGGGATCAGGACCACACCCTCAGTGACTCACCACATCCCTCCAGGCCCCACCTCCTGACAGCTCGTGAAATCCATACATAATCCACAACATCCGAGGACACCAGGCTTTGGCGGAGGGGGCAGAGTGGGGGGGGGGGGACATTCCAGATCCAAACTGGAACAATCGGTGGTGTCAGTTTGATGGCATGTGTGAGATGACCTCCTGCAGAGTTCTCCACTGTCAAGTTGCAGTGTTGCCCTTCCTGTATCTGCCACTTACCAGACCTGCCTTAGCAACTTCAGCCTGTCCTTAAGGAGATGGGAGTAAAGTTCCAGGTCCTGGAGTAAAAAAATTTCAAAATTTATGGCCATTAAATGAAATGCAACAATTAACAAATACTTTGGGGGCAGTACGTCAAAGCTTTGTGGATATCACTGCCCCCTCACTTGGCGGAAGAGGAAGAAATGATGATGAAGATATGCAATCTAAGAAAAAGGGGATTTGCAAGAGAGGAAGGCAAGGAGAAATGTCAGGATGATGGTAAAGGAAATTCCTAGATGAGTATGTGAAACACACCAATAGAGCAGCTGGAAGGTTAGAGCAGGCCAGAAGGGTGAGAAGCAACAATTTCAAGAAAGATAAACTTAAAAGGAAAGTTACATATTTGGGGAAAGTTTGAAGATGAAAGGTGAGAGTTCATAAATGTGAAGCAAAAAAGCAAAACACAGTAGAGTTCCACTCCAGGTAAATACTATCTCTAGAGAAAAAAAAAATCATGAGAAAAAAAAAAACTATATTACATGTCTACATGGTAAACATCATTTACAAAACCACAATGTAAACCCTGAATAACATAATGGTTTGGATCTTAAGTGTTCCCCAAAGGCTCACATATTGAAGGCTTGTAGTCCACCTGATGGTGCTTTTGGGAAATAGGAAGTAGTGGAACTTTTAGGAGGTGGGACCCTTGGGGAGGAAGTTACATCCTGAGGGCACATCCTTGAAGGGGACATTGGGATTGTGGCCCATCCTCTGCCTCTCTTTTACCTCTTGGATGCCGTGAAGGAACAGCCTTCTGCCATACATACTTCTGCCACCATGATGCACTATAGACCTAAAAGCAGTTGAGTCAACCGTGGACTGAATCCTCTGACACCATAAGCCAACATATGTCTTTTAAGTTGATAATTTGAGGTATGTTGCCATTGTCATGGAAAGCTGACCAATACATATAATGATTGGGCTAAAATTATGATGAAAACATATTGTGGGTATGGAAACATAGGAAGTAATTGATACATGTTTATTTTGGTGGCTGTTGGCAAAGAGACAGCTAAGTGCCTATTTTCCACAGAAATCAATAGTTGGTGCCTAGAATTAAAAATCCAAGAGGAAGAGCGTTCTATTTGCTGTTGAAGTTATGGAGGCAAATATCAAAATAACTAACTAGAAGTCCTCTATTGGAGTGGTGGGCAGGCTTTTTCCCTGGTAAGTAGTCCCTGTAGAATTATAAGCATTTAAAAACTCTTTCCTGTATAATTTTAATTAAGGTAAATAGAGCCTAAAGTAAAACCATTAGGAGTGTTGCGAGGTTAGCTGGGATGGCAAGCTTCCTCAGCTTCTAAAAAGTTGTTCGGTGAAGGATTAAAAGCAGCTTCTGAAGACAAATTCTTGCCTTCACTTTTCCAAGATTGTTACTACAAATATCAGAAAGAGTCTTGGCGTGTCTTCCTCTACCTCTGAATCAAAGTACAGGATAAGCATTTAGTTTGACCAGTATTTCCTTTTCCTGCTGAAAGCATACACATTGAGCACATGACCATGCATGAGCCAGCCAGTCGTCATGGACTGCCCAGTGCTGGTCAGGTGACTCACACGAGGCCTCTCAGAATCCTCTTTATCAAATGAAACTGGCAGTGAAGAGCAATTCTTTTTTCTTACTCATGTCCATGCAGCATCAGGAATATAAGCCTAGATTGCCTGTAGCCATATCTCTAGTGTGGGGGACCAGTTTTTAGAGAAATTGAAGCAAATATTCAGAGAGATGCAGTAATGAGGGGGAAGGGAGGGAAAAGAGCAGGGAGAGGAGAATGATCTTTGATCCTAGATCAAGCTGATCCCGAGGGGGTGCCTCCTCCTCTGCCCTTTGCATAGTTTTGTAAATTCAGAAGCCTTCTTGGATAAAACTGGAAGTGAGTCTGGCTTTCTTTTGTTCCTGCTTGCTGGCTTGCTCTCTCTCTCTCTCTCTCTCTCTCTCTCTCTCTTTCTTTCTTTCTTTCTTGTCTTTCTTTCTTTCGGCAGGATCTCACTGTGTAGTCCAGGTTGCTCCTTAGCTGACTAGGTAGCCCAGGCTGTCCTTGAACTCACAGCAATCCTCCTGCCTTAGCTTCCCGTGTGCTAGGATTACAGGCATGCGCCACCACACCTGGCTTAGGATTTTTAAGTTTCTATGAAAAGAATTCACACTAGTACCAGTACCCAACATGGTTTGTATCCTGAGGCAGGAGGATAAAGAAATGTCCAGGAAGGGTAATATGTAGATACGTCCATTCCTCTTTGACAAAGAGTCTGTGAGTTTGGCAGCTAACATACTTAGTCACCTTGTTGTTGCTGTGACAGAATACCCAATATCCACAACTTTAGAGAGGAAAGATTTATTTTAGCTTACAGTTTCAGACGGACTATCTATTCACAGGTGTGCAGCTGGAAATGGAATCACATGGTGGGTCTGCAGCTAGAGCCAGAGCCAGCAGTGGAGTCAGTGCTGGTGCTCTGGAGACAGATCCTCCCAGCATGGCTGAACAGAGACCAGACTAGGAGGAAGGGTGGAACGAGCACATGCCCTCCCAGGCCAAGCTGCAAGCATCTCCTCTCCCCTTCCAGCCAGGTACCACCTCCCAACACTACACAGTATCCATAGGTACATTTGGGTGACACTCCAGATCCAAACCATGACACATATAGAGATCCTCCGTGTTGGTCCCAGCCCCAAGACCATCTGGAATTGGCCACGTGTGCTGAGATAAGTGTGGTGTACTATTCAAAATGCTAAGTCAGGCAGCTTATATTTTGTGAGGAATTGAGCTCATAGAGTAAGAGACCACATGTAGGTTTATTTATTTTATTTATTTTTTGAGTCAAAGTCTCACTGTGTAACCCAGGCTAGTCCTGATCTCACTGGATAGCCAAGGCTGACCTTGGACTCATGGCAGTCCTCCTGCCTCAGCCTCCTGAGTGCTGTGATTACAGACGTGCACCACCACGCCCAGCTTCCATGGTGCTGGTGGATCAAGCTCAGGGCCTTGCACTTACTAGGCAAATGTTGTAAGTGCCATTCCTTCAGCCCACATGTGGGGTTCAGTGATGAATTGCTGTGAGATGGATTAGGTTGGTACTTGAGGGAAATTTGGATCAGGTATAAAGTAAGTTCTGGGCCGTCCTGTGTTTTAGACCCAGTTAGGGAAAGATGACCAGAGTTTTGAAATATTTTAAGTACTACAGTGTAAGATTGCACTCATCCATATGCAATGTGCAGGACTCTGGATGTGACCTCTGGCCACCTTGGCTTCGAACTTGCTTGTCTCTGCACTTGATGGGCTGACCATTCCCACTGCTTTCCTGTTTCTCTTTTCCCCCAGCCAGGCATGACTCCAGACCTGGGGCAGAGGGACTAAGCTCCTCATGGGACATAGCAGCGATTGGGTTTTCTGGGTTGGGTTGAAGGGCAGTGCTGTTGGCATAGACTTGGAGGCTAAGAAGTACAAGTGCATTGTCAGGAAGGGAGAAGAAAAAAGCTCAGCTGTCCTAAGGGCCAGAAGTGCTGATCCTGCAGGATCTGGGCAGACCCGAGCAGGTGCCTCTTCCTCTGGGGCGACTCCTGCGGGATGGTCCTGCTCTCATCAGATGCTCTCCCTGTCCTCCCCTGTGTATGGGCATGGCCCTAGGAGGAGGCCTGGCCAGGAGCCAGGCCTAAATAATGAAGAGCACCCTCGTTTCCATCCTGTTTGCACTAGCAGGAACCTACAGCCCCAGGAAACAGGACTTGGAGCCGACTCAGCCCCCTCCCTCCAGCATACCTAGCCTTCCCGGCACACCATCTGGCTGCCTGGCATGCGCTGATCAGTCACCAAGGGTGTGGGACTGTGAGCCCACCCCGCATCCTGGAGACAGATGCTGAGCTGACGTGTAAAATATGGCTTCCAGCCAGAGCACTAATCACCGCTGCCTCTGAAGTGCTTCCAATTGTGTGGACGAGGCGGCTGAGGCTCTTCTGTTGTTTGTACAAGCCGGTAGTTAGAGGTGTTGTGTACAAGATATTTGTAGTCATAATTTCTCCAAACAGGTTAAGACAAACATTAGGAGAATCAGCATATTAATGTGCTGTGTTTCAAATTAGAATTATAAACATACTTTCCTCATTGGAGGCCTAATCTGCTACGAAGCCACCAGATGTTGAGTGGGGAAACCATTACTCAGGAGGACCCATCTGGGAAGAGAAATGGTGGGTGCGGAGGTGGAAGTGCAGGCCTGCTCAGTGCTGGGAAGCTGGGGCGGGAAGCAGCTCTGAGCAGATTCTCGCTTGCCTTGGGTTTCCACACTCCACGGGCTGCAGTTCCACAGCCAGGGTTCCGAGATCATTCTTCCCATGAGGGCCTGATGTCCAAGGGCAGAATGGCAGGCCAGGGCAGTGCAGGACCCTGTGCAGGGGCCAGAGCTGATGTGATGGGGTCATGGTTGGGGGGGAAATGGGCCTAAGAGGCTTATGATGTCAGTTTTTTGTTAATGTCTTCCCTTCCCTTTATGGTACTGTTTCTAAGTGAAGAGCCAGAAAGCCATGTTGGGTGACGGTGGCATCCGTTTTGGCCACTTGTCTCAGGAGCTTCTTTGAGGGAGGCATAGCTCCCACATTCCTTTGTTGGCACAGCACAGCTATTTCACCAGGAGGGTTGCAATCCCGCCCTCAGCCTCTGCCTGTGAATGTGTCTTGTTTCTTCTCCTTCTCTCCTTCACAAGCTATTCTACCTTCCCATCTTTCCTTTTTGCCCCAGGCTTCCTCTTCGTTCCTTTGTCTCCTGTCTTTCCCCCTTTCTTATTGAGAATACAAGGATATATGTGGTTGTTCCTGCGCTTGACTGAAGGGCGCACCAACAGCAGAGAGGAGCTCCAGGGCGGGTGGGCATCAAAGATAGTTTTCGAACACTCAACACAACTCTACTTGTTGTCCTAAGTGATCAGATCACTTCCATTGCTATTTTTAAGCATTTAAATTTCTTCATTTTTCTAAAGTTTTTCTCACAGTTGGTAGTATTATTTCAGTAAGTCCTTTTGGACTCTCCTAGCAAAGAAACTGAGGCCCAGTGGTTACCCTCACATTTTTAGAATGATCAGAGGCCCAGCAGTGAGAGGTGGTTGGACCCGTGGAGGAGTCTTCCCTTCCACAGCATTCTAGAATCAGGAGCCTTCATGTTCTGAAAGGAACCAGAGAAGCCAAGGCCTCCCCTTATGTCTTCCACATGCACAGGGACCCAAGGGCTCATCTGTGCTGTCATTTCAGCTGGACGACGATCTGGCAGGAGATGGCATGTGGATATGAGAATTGGTTCTGTCACTGAGGATGTCATGAGTTCTGTGAATACTCTCTCCTTTTTTTTTTTTTTTAAATAACCCATTCTCCTAATCTCTTTCCTGTGTCTCCCATTCTGTTACATTCTTACCCATCCTGAAGCACCTGTGGCCTGTGCCTTGTGGGTGGCTTCCTGTTCATGTTAGCAAGTTATAGAGGGACTTGAAGCAGGCTCTGTCTGCTGCCCACCTGCCACTTGAGTTCTAGGGTCCTCAGCTCATAACTAGTTGGAGTCCATTGTAGCCTGTTTCACCGTGGGTGATGCTTAGGGTGGCATGTTCTTCCATGTGACACCTGCATCCCTGTCTCTTGGTGATTACTGCTCATTAATACTGGGGTTGTCACAGCCATTAATTGGGATAATAAATATGATGTGCTTAGCTGAGTGGCTGGCACAGAGGAGCAGTGCAACACAAGGCATTTATGTTATTGTGTCATTAGTGGCCTGCGTTCTGCTCCCCAGAGTTGTAGAGCTCCCGGTAGTTCTTCCTCATGGGAGCCTCATGTGGAACAGCGGCAACATCTTATGGCCCAGTCCCCCTCCCAACATTTTAACCTAAATATTCCCATTTACTTGACTCTTCCTTCATACCACAGAGCTTGCATTTTTTTCCCTCTAATTTGGTCATTTGTCTCAAATAAGTTGTCGCTTATTCCCCTAAGCAAAACTTCTGAAAGGTGCCTGGCGCCGACTCCAGCAGTTGTTAGAGAGGCTGACATCACAGTATCCTTGCTGGCAGCCCCGTTACGCCTGTGTACGGGTGACCCAAGTCTCTTTCTCTCTCTCTCCTTCCTTCCTTCCTTTCTTCCCTCCCTCCCTTCTTTCATTCTTTCCTTTCTTCCAAAATGAGATAAACTTCTCTCTTTTTTTGACCAAAGTAAGGACATTGAAGCTTATAGCTAAGTAGCATCTTATTAAATACTCTTCATTGATTTGTCTAGCTTTCTAAGACCCTTCTTGATTCCACCCATATTCCTCTTTATTGTTGGGGCCACGGAAATAGCTGTTCTGCAGTTTAAATTTGTTTTAGAAGCTCTGTGTGTCTGCAGGATGGAGGGCAGGCAAAGACAGTGTTAGATGTGAGAAGTGGGAAACTGGGCCAACAGTAATGGGAGAGTTACTCTCTAGCTAGCAAAAGGGGAACTGAGAAGCGGATAAACACAATGGTTTGAGTGCCCATGACTGTGTTTGTGGAGGTGCCACATGAACTCAGGGACCGCTTTGCCATTCCCGTGAAGTCACTAGCCCCTAGTGTGAAGGACCAAGCGACAGCAGTTATGTAGAGACTCACCTTCTCCCTGGACCAGCTGCCAGAAACTCAAATGAGATCATATCTGGGAAAGAGCTCTGCGTGGAGCTGGAAACTATTAGGAAATCCATTTAAAAAAAGGTGAGCCTGTCCATCAGTCCAGACCTTCATTCTTTCTCTGTGCTCTTGTCGGGTCATCACACCTGGTCTTCTAGCCATTCCCCTTCCTCACACTCCCCACATGTGTTTTATCAGCTGGCAAGCAAACTCTCCTGTACACTTTTTTTCTTTGTGATATTGTGTCCTTTCACGGTGGTACCTTTTGTTCACTGGTTTCTGTGGAGAAAGCACTCTATAGTTTATCCCACACGGCTGCCACCCTTCGCCCTCCCTTCCAGCCCCTCATGTGGGGCTTTTCGCTAGCTTCGTGTTCTTCTGGAAGAAGGACTTTGTGTTTGGCCTGGCAGGTATTACCTGAGCGCCCACTGGGCACCCAGATGTAGTTTCTTCATCTGTAAAGTAGCCATGATGTCAGCAGTACAGAGAATGTGATCTTCCTGTGAGCTGCTGAGCATTCATCACCTGAACAGTGCCTGGCATGGAGGAGCCTTTCATGGGTATCACATGCATGACTCATACCGGAATGTACTCAAGGGTCCCTGTGTTAAAATCTTGGTCACTACCAGCCTGTGGCACCATTGGGCCCAGTTAGAAAAAGTTAGGTCAATGATGGCATACTCATGAAGTGACCATTTGTCCTCCTTTGGATCCCTGTCTCTCCTTTCTTTACTTCCCAGATTTTCAGCTGTTGCCTCTTAAGTGCCAGTTTGACATCTGGCGAGCAGGGTCCTCATCACACACTCTGCCATGTCCACGCTGTACTGTCCTGCCTGCCACAGGCCCAAAGCAAGAGCCAAGAAAGCAGGAACGCAACCCCCTGAAACTAGGCCAGAACAATCATTTCTTCTTATGTGCTTGTCACACAACACTTGCACATGTGTTAAACAACCTCCTCCGTTTCTTTTCTTAAGTGTCCTTTAAGGTCTTCTGGATTCTTGAAAAAAAAAATGTGCCTTTGTATGGTGTCCTGCATACACCCACTTGGTCTTACATCCAGCTACTTGGTGAGTGGCAGGGCTTTGAGCGGCTAGTGCCGCTTGGGCCTGGGCAGCTCAAACATCCTTTTGTGAGCCTTAGGGTCTCTCCTCCTTGATCTCTTCAGCTGGTGACCATGGAGTCCTTTGGAGCACAGTCTCCAGGAAAAACAGGGAATGTGTGTCACAGCAAAGAGCTAAGGCAGTAAGGCTGGTCTCCTGGACACATTTTCTAGATCTAAGAGCCAGCTGGCCCTAAGAAGGGAATGCTTTAATTCTCTCTCTCTCTCTCTCTCTCTCTCTCTCTCTCTCTCTCTCTCTCTCTCTCTCTCTCTCTCTCTCTTTGTCTTTTGCAGTACTTGGGAGTGAGCCCAGGGCCTCACACATGCTGGGCAGGTGCGTACCACTGAGCTACATCCCCTAGGCTTTCTTTTCTTCTTCTTCTTCTTCTTCTTTTTTTTTTTTGTATTTATTTTGAAACAGGGTCTCTCATTACTGTGCCCAGGCCGGCCTTAATTGTTAAACAAACCAGTTGTTTTTAAATTGCTTGACAACTAAGGATGTCAGTTGACAAGCCAACCTTGGAGCTACCTCTGCTTTGTTGGAGTGTGGCAGGACTGCTGCAGTAGCCACACTTCCACGCGCACGCGTGTGTTGGACGTGAACTATGGCATGTGTGGTGAATACCCTGATTAGCCTAATTCACGCTCCTGCAGTTCTTTATGGCTTTAATTGTAAATTTTGAATGACTTTGTTGGCGAGTACCTTGGGCATGTTAACTCTTTCTGCCTCTTAGCAGAAATGACCTCTTTCCCACTCCGCGATGGCCTGTGGGTCCTCAGGAAGTTAATGCCCCCATTGAAAGTGAGCAACTTTATTCCTGAGCCTTCCATATTAGAAGAATCATCCTCAATTTTTTTCAAATTACTTAAGGATGTGAAAAATATCTTTATTTTCTATTTGATGGCACTTGTAGGTAATGTGAGGAATTATAGAATAATACCTTAGCTTGGAAAGGATTTTACTCCAAAATAAAAATCAAGTCAGATTCTCAGCAGTTGCCTGTTAAGTGCCAGTTTGACATTCACAATGATTGGAACTTAGTGATTTGGAGAATGCCCCAGCCGGCAGCTGAAACTTTTACCCACTCGAAGCCCATTTGGCCATGCCTGATGAAGAAGCTCATTTTGTGTGGGAAGATTGAATTTGAGTGATTGAGGATGAAAACCTAAGTCCTAACAATAGAGCCGAGCAACTTGAAGGCTCAAATTTGGGATCATTCTAAAATCCACACTTTCACTTCTGTGCCTTCTTTTCTTAGGAAATTTAGGATGAAATCAAAGTAAATGAACATTGAGAAATGGTAGAAGATTCTCGAAGATTCTTTTGGTCTTGGGAGGCAGTGTTGTGTTATTGGCCGAGCAATTTGGTGCTGGGACTGGGCCCTAGCTCTTCCCTTGATGGCATTGTGACCTTGGGCAAAGTTGCTCAGACTTTCTTGACATCCGCTCCTCCCTCCATTATAAAATGGAACTGGAAACAGGTCCTTCCTCAGAAGGCCAGTGTGGAGCTTGAGGGGGCTGTCACAGTTCCTGGGTTTAGAGAGCAGAGAGTGCCACCTGGGAAAACCATCAGGGTGGGAGGACTCAGCACCTGCCCATAGCTCCTTTATGTATACTTTCCCTTTGTACTCCTAACTTTGTGTTTGTTATTATTCTTCTCAAACAAGGGCCCCTAAATTATATGGGTTCATGAAACCTCAGTGCTCCTTGGTCAAGCCCTCTCCATAGGCTGACCTGTGATTCCTCCTATTTTGGTGCAGACTTCAGAATTCATCAATCTAAATATGCTTTTAAACAACTGCTAAGAATAAGAGTATCTCAACAGTGTCTATGTGATGTATGATGGGATAGGCCTTGCCTCACAGAAATTATCTAGAGGGAGAAGGATTAATTTGTTTCCATACATATTAAATAATGGATGTAGCTCTACCAAGGAAAGCAAGAGTGAGATGTTTCCTTGATGGGATTTAATAGTGTGTAGATGAATCCATTGCTGAATGGACACTAAACTCACTGAAATAAGATACATAATACTCATTAAATGCTTCTGGGGTAAAGGCAATTGGGTGAACAGTTTATTGTATTTGGCTACATAGGTGAGTGTTTTCTGCAGTCTTGTTTGTCAGAATTAGGAAGGCTAGGTGTCATTAAGGGACAGAGGTCCTTTATCACTGGGATGGGTGGTCAGGCATTTGGGAAAACGTGTGTTGAGGCTTTAAGTAGAACTATGAGATATAATATGATATTCTCTTCTTACTGTCAAAATAAGGTGACTTTCTTATAAAAAGGATAGAGTTTATGTGGAGAGACATGGAGAGAAGTCTTGTGCCATAAATATAAGCTCATAGGAGGAATTGTTTTTGTGGAGATGCATGCATACTCAGTTCCCACACTCAGTGATTTGAGTCTTTGCGTGATGGGCGTATGATGAAAGAAGGAGCAATTTGAAATAGAGTTGAGAGAAAAACATATAGGATTTCGTCTCAGGTGAAGTCATCCAAAACTGAATTAATTTTGAGAGGAAAGGAAAATAAAACAAAATTTTCAGTCAGTTCAGAAGTAATTTCCAAGTTAAAAAAAATGCTTAGAAGTATAGTTTTGCTTTTGAATACCACCAGGAAGGAAAAAGAAAGACTCCGTGGGAAAGAGATCCTGAGACAACCAGGGACTTCCGGCTCCCTCTAGTGGGCTATGGAAGTGACCTTAGATAGGGATTGACTAGTCTGGAGAGGAAAGCCAGCTGTGCCAGCATGGTCAACCCCCTCCCTTCCGTGTGGAAGCCAGACATCTTCAAGATAATGGATTACGGTAATTGAGAATTCAGTAAGTGTTCTGATGCTTTGTGATTTCTTTCCTGGAGTGATTCATTTTCATTTCATTTATTAGTTACTTAGTGTTATTGGTTTATTAACCCCCAGTATACATTTTATTGGTAACGGTAAATACCTTGACTCATTTTTTGTAAAATTAATCTATACAGTTCACATGTATCCAGAAGTGACAAGGTTTTCTGCCAAAGCTACACTTGGAATCTTTGGTAAGAGTGAAATCTGGAGTTCGTAAGATTTTTGGTTGGGAGAGAAATCAAATTATTTGTGTAGGGGAAGGCACATTGCTGTGATCACTAGCAGTAATCATGCCCCCTGCTCTCTGTTGGCCATGGTATAAAATTGCTTGAGGTTTAGCCTTTTTTTCAAGTCCATAATTGTCTACTGAGTGCATGAAGTTGTGGGCTGGAGTGGCTCTTTCAGTCCCTGAGAACTATTGGTGTGAAGCTCTTCTCAATGTTGCTGCCAGAGACATGATCTTGGGTGCTTCACATTAGCCTGATGGAAGTGTTCATACCATGGGAACGTGAAGTAGCCATACCCCAGCATTTTACTCACCTCTGGAGGTATAGTGGTTAGACGTTTGCTGGTTCCTGTCCATCTCATGAACAGGGCTTAGAGGAAGAAAGCTGTGCAGGAGGCTGTAAGGGGGTTGAGGTGTGTGTAGGATATGTGTTGGGTCTTACAGTTCTTAAAATCTGGTAGCAGGAATTAATGATGGTGGTGGTAATACTAAGCACCCAGGGATCATTTATTATACCATCTCATAACTTCACAGGTATTAGCTACTTACAGAAGCCCTGCTGGTTTGGAAATGCCTTTTGTGAAGACATATACTTATTTTCCACACAAGGAAGCTGAGGCCCAGAACAGAAATATAACTTGTCCATCATTCGCCTGGGGAATGATGAAGTTAGCGTTCAAGTCCAGGCAGCCTGACTCAGTCATTATGCCAAGTGCAATTTGATGGAATGAAGTGTCTACAGAACAACTTACATGGCTATTCCAGAGAAGTCAGGGGAAGAGTAGGCCCAGCTATGGTGCTCAGGAGAGTGGAGGAGACTTCGGATGGGCTTGGATTTCAACTGGAGTGGTTGTAATGGGAAAGTCTGCATTGGAGAACAGAGGCACAGATAGAAGGGTGAGGAGCATGTGCTCAGTCTCGCAAGTGTTGGGAGTTTAGGACTTGAGTTGAGAAGTGGAAATTGAGTTGCAAAGGTAGGTCGACCACATCCCAGGGAGATGCTAGCTTTCAGATTTGTTGAGCTTTGTTTCGTATCTAGGCAACAGGTCAGTTAAGCTGAGTTAAATAAGCCTCAACTAGATCCCAGTGCTGTCAAATTTAGATTTTTCATAGTTTCATATCAATGATATCATATGGCACTCAATTTTATAAGATCCAATTGATTTTTTCAGCTCTGAAATATTTGAAGGACATCCCTTCAAATGGCAGATATGGATGATCTCATTATCTTTATTATATATTCTAATAACTTTATCATGGCTTAAAGCCAACACATCTCCTGTGGGCCACTGGATTTATGAGTTAAGAATCCTTTGGCACACAGATACCGAAGTCATTGGAAGTCTGGAGCAAGACTTTGTCTTATGTGCCTCGATAGTTGGTTTAGGTCCAACTAGTTACGATCTAGTGTGATCTGTAAATTGTTAGGTTTAAAATTCCCTGGAGGAAGGGCTGGGGTTGTACCTCTGCACTGGACCAGTCCCCAGCTGATCCTCCACCAAAAAAAATTCTCTGGAGTCAAGAAACATTTTTGTCTGATTTATCTGGGGTTTCCTCTTCGAACTAGCAGGCAGGAGGAGTTGAAACATGTAATCTGTGTGTACTTTTGCTGAGCAGTGTGGACTCTTGACTGTTCTAAAGTCTGTCTTGTTCAAACACTGAATGTCTACCAGTAACATCTGTCTGCCTGATCACTTTTGGAGAATTGATCTGTTTCCCCTCCTGGCATGGGCTTTCCTAATTCTCCAGAATTTATGGCCCCTTGGATGTCCTGACTGACATTGGTGAACCACCTAGACTCACTTTCCTAGGTTTGACTTTAGTGTCCCTGCCTGAGGTCACACTGTCCTTGATGCACAGCCCTTAGGTAAGCAATACAAATGATTCACATCAGTGGTAAGCTTCTAGTCGGTGGTTGAACTTATTTTCCAATGTCAAATAAATGACTGGATCAATAAATGAATGGCTTATCTGTGGCTGAAGTTTGCACAATCTTGTCTGATCTAACCCAGGAGCAATAGACTGAGGTGCACTAGGCACTCTCTTACTCCGTAGGCAATACTTGATTTAAGGGGAGTCCTGTCACCTATGCTGACTGCTTTGGGTGGACTCCATCTCTGTCTGGCAGGCAAGATCAGTGAGGTAGCCCAGTCTACAGTTTGCTGGAACTTAAACCACCCCCTGCCCCCCAAGCCCTGGAAGAAGGTCCTCTACCATTTCCTAGTCTTGGATTCCTTGGCAAGTTATAATAAGGTGGAAATGTGGTACAGGTCTATACGATTGCCATAGATGACTTTAACACCATGAGAGTGGGCAGTGTGAAGAGCTTGGCACAACTCTAAGACCACTGCCTCCGCTCTCAGCTGCAGTGTGTCTTACAACTTTCCCAAGTTTGGAGAGGAGTTTTTAATACTTGCTTTTCTTCCTCAGTAGGTTGTATAAGAATGTATCTCTCATCACTAAAAATCTCAACTTGAACATATTCTTCCTAGGTCTTCTGGCCTTCCTTCAATGTTCCTTTTTTCTTGAGGGAAGATATTCACTAGGGAGGGATGGAGGAGGCATTGTGCTTCGGGGGGAGAATTAGGGGGCTTGTACAATGCAACTATCTTTGATATAGTTGCATTCCTGCCCCTGGCATTAATTTAGTTGCACTTGGGGTAAGGGAAGTTACGCTGGAAGTGACAGGAACATGAAGGAAGGAAGTTGAGGAAATGAATCAGTTGTATCAATTTGCAATGAAAAGAAGTATTTCATTGACATTGTAAGTGCATGTTTGCAACCTCAAAATTCCTCCCTTCCATCTCTCTACCCCTCCCTAGTCCTGTGCTGGTACTTTGTGAACAAACTCACATTTTGCTGTCTCTGCCCTTTACAACTTTGAAGGTCTTGGCCACTTTTTCTTTCATTGTTCCTGTTCTTCGGTGAAGGGGTCCCTAGATTTTCTGCCTCCCAGGCTTTGTCCACTCTCACCCACCCCCCCTCGCCCCGGACCATCCCTAGGTCTCTGCTACTGTTGAGGACATCTTGTAGGGATTTCTGGGGGATGTCACATCCCCCTGCTCCTCTGAGTTGTCACTGGGGCACAAATACAGCATTCATGTCTCAGTTTCTTTACTATGTCCCTCCAGCAAGAAAGATAAGATCTACATGTGATCATGGTGACTTTGGAGAAAGGTTTTTCAGAAAAAGCCTTCATAAATCCTTTGCATTTTTTTTTTTTTTTTTTTTGAGACAGGGTCTCACTCTGTGGTCCAGGCTGGTCCTGAATTCACTTCAGACTCACAGCAGTCCTCCTGTCTCAGCCTCCCGATGCTGGGATTACAGGCGTGCGCCACCACACCCAGTTTATGTGGTGCTGGGGAATCAAACTTAGTGCTTGCTCAAGTGCTTTAACTGCTGAGCCATTCCTCCAGCCCATAAATCCTTTGCATTCTTACAGCACCTGAGTCAGGTAGCAGAACCAAGGCTTTGGGGCAGGGATTTCCACCTAAGCCACCTACTGGAGAAAGGGTGCTAAAGCCAGTCTCTGACTAGACCTGCAGCATGAAACATGAATGAGCAATCCCCCCAGGAGCAGTTCGTGAGTGTTTTTTTTTTAAAAATATATATTTTCTCAGCTATTGGCTGCAGGTTCAGAAAAAAACCAGGAGCAGAGGTGGACTCCTGTGTCAAGCCTTCTCATTATTCAGTATCCCAAGGAAGATATCTTATTCTTTGGAGTCAGAAATGTAGATGGCTTCTGGGAACAGATCAGGAGCTGAGCTGAGGAAACTTGGTCCCCCAACTTTCTCGACCCCCCAATTTTCTTGGTTGAAAGGCAAATGCACCAGCAAGTGGGGTTCAATTTGAGTTGTTAAAGGAAGGGCTGAGTGAGGCTAATTCTCTTTTCCTCTTCAGGCTTCCTTCCTCAATTAGTGTCAATGTGTTAATGGGATATGATCTTCGTAATAGACAACATGGATAGTACTGGGGTGGGACAGGACCGAATGGTTTCTGTAACATGTTTAATTTCTGGTGTTGCTTTAAATGTTGAGGAAAATTACTCACATTTTGAGCCATCTGTTTCCAAAAGTGGTTGAAGTGTGGCTTGCCTCTGACTCGCTGTTATGTTGCTGACAATAATAGTGGTAATGTGAAATGATCCTTTTTGCCCCCTTCCTGCTTTTTCTATGCTAAATGTACATTTGCTCCTGAGGAACTGGGGCTGAGAATGTCAGGGGACAGCCTTTAGATGTCTTATCCTTTGTGCAGGTAAAGAGAATCAGAACTCTTACTTTGCTGTGCAATCCCAGGATTCTTATCCTCTATGTAGGTGCAGCTGCAGGCCAGAAATCTTAGTTATGAAATTGTGGGAAGCTTCTGTGGTCCCAAACACTGGGTGACCAGGATCAGGTGGAGAGTGAGTTGAGAGGACTGCAGTGAGAACTGCCTCGGGTGTTCCTCCTCCTGGGTGTTGGTGTTGAGGGAATGGGAGGAGGAAGAGTCATAGAGATGGTCCCTTGTGTATACATTTGCCTTTCACAAGAAGGAAAAAAAAAACCCATCTTAAAGCTAACCACTGATTAATTGGGCCAGCAGTTACCCCATTTTTGCCATAGAATGGGCATTCATAAGATTTGGGATATAAAACCTACTTACCTAGGACTGTGCCATAGTCCCACTCCTGTGGACATCTTCAGAATTGCCCCCATCCTCCTCTCCCCACTGTGCTCCTGTCCGCAGCTGCATCAGCCGTTGGGGTCATGTCTTGTACATATGACTTTTGCTTGGTATTTCAATAATACACATTTTTAGTTGAAAATGAATAAGGTTGTGAGAAAAGAAAAGAGGATAGAAACTTTTTCTTCTCTAACATAATTCCCCAAGGAAAATTTATAATGTAGGAGAAAATGTGGCAATACTATTATTTTTTGCTATTCACCAGGCAAGCCTTTGCAGCAGATGACTAGAGGTACATCGGTTATTTGACTAGCAACAGTGACAAGATGAACCCTAGTAATTTCAATGAGCAGCTTTTGTGAAAAAATGGTTATAAGAATCTGTTTTCCCACCAGGTAAGAGTTCGACAAGAGAGAGCTTTGACATCGCCCTGTGTGACTGAAATAGACTGTTGTTCTTTCTGTGTGTGTGTGGCTTATGTTTTTCATTCATTGGCTTGCTCCTTCTGTAACTTTCTGTCCACACTATGGGATAGTTCTGTAGGAGGCACCGGAAATACAGAGAGGAACCATCAGACATGAAGCTGTGAACATGGGAAAATACAGAAATCATGCAGTTCATTGGTGGTAGGAGTTTGAAGGGAGAGGTGGCACATGCGGAGATACTCCTCAGGGGAGACTGTGAGGGGAAGGATGGTCGGATTATTGCCTAGAAGTTACAATTGGTTTTCTTTAGTAGCTGTAAAAACACATATATTAACATGTATGATTAAGAGACATTTTTAGAAAGATATTTGCCTAGGGAAATATGGCTGTGCACTAGGGGATTCAGGGTAAGACTGGTGGAGGTCTCCGAGGAGTAGAATAGTAACTTGGAGAGAAGATTATGTCATTTATTTTAGAGTAGTAACTGTCCCTCTGGAAGAAGACTTCAGTTGGTTTGGCTGTTAGAGTGCTAGGAAATGGTGGTATTTACATTTAGGGTGAAGATTCCCAGGGTCTCTCATTACAATTAAGTTTGGGTACCAGACATTTTTCATTGGTTGTTCCCAAGAGCATACCTGTATAATTTATTTATTTAAATAAATTTATCTGACAAGTTTTTACCTGCTTCCCCATTATATTTTATCTTGTTGGCTTTAATCATTAACTTCTGTCTGAGTTCTCACTCTGACATCCCCACACCTGCCTGCTCTGCCTTTGTGTCACCAGTTAACCGTCAGTGGTGCCTTCTCTGTCTTCATCTTGTGTGATGGACCATGAACACAACAGGGCCATACACAGGGCTGGGCAGTCTCCTCCAGGTTGGCCTTGTGCACTGATGGATGCTCATCCAGCCCTCCTCTGTCATTGGTGGGGGCAGTTAATGAAGGGGTGGTGCATAGGCCAGGGACACCAGAGTTCCTTACTGTCTTGGAGTGGCAGACCAGCCACCATGAACTACAGAAGCAGGAGAGAGTGTTGGGGCTTACACACATTTTATCCATGTCAGAAATGAGGACCAAAGGAGGAGCAGGAGGGTGGTGGAAGCCAGAATCTGCCTCCTGAGCTTCAGGCCAATCATCCTACATTATATTTACAGGCCATTTCCATGGGGTCCTCTAAGGACCTCCAGCCAAATCAGTCTTAAAGCAGACTGATCCTTCTCACTTCCGAGTCATCTCCTCTGAACCTTTTTTTTCCAGTCAATAATTTTGCTTCTGTGCTAGTTAATCCTCTGCATTGCTACTAGAGGAATCTAGCAGGTATTTTTGCCCTGTCTTTGATCCACATTTATGAACAGCTCTCCCTGTTTGTAGAGGACGAAGTCTGACCTGCTCTGAGCACAGAAGAACTCCCTGTGGTCAGACCTACCCTCCCCGTCCAGCTTGGCCTATGGCTCGTCTGCCTGATCATTCATGCCCTCATGGTGCCATGGTTTCCTCAGCACCTTATGCCTCTCCTCTCACTTTGTCCTGTTTTATTCCCTTCAGTCAGAATTCCACTCACCTCCCTGGCAGCACCTCCCTTGCACTTTCCAACCTCAGGGTCAGGGCCGCTGCTCTGTGAAGCGTGGAATGAGCCATGGAGAAGCCTTTGTAGGCACCCCTGGCTGGCTCTCAGGGCTCCCCAGGGCTTGCACTAAATTATGTGTTGCCACCATTGTATCCTAATAGCGATTTTGTCTTGATGATGGGGTCCCATCTCTGAATTTCAGATGAATGTCTAGCTCAGGGAAGGTGCTTATAGAGTAAAGGACAAGCTGGGTGTGACTGTTAAAAAGAGACTCTGTCAGCTTGAAGCAATAGGAAACACACCCAGCGTAAAGCATACAAGTGTGTGTGAGTGATCTGTGGGCCAGCGAGTGAGGGAAAAACACTTATCCAGTATGTGGGAGGTCCAGCTGGGAGCTTGAACTGTATAAAAGGAAGGAACAAGAAAGATTGCGACAGCGTTTTCTCTAGGGAAGCTCTTACCTTAACAGTTGTCTGTGGACGTCAACTTGCTACGTACACATCAACTTGCTGTTGGTGCACACCGCAGATCTTCAGCACAGATACCCTCCAGTCTCAGAATTGTGCCTATCTACCCATCTCCTGTCTTCAGTCTCCCATCTTTGCCATTGTTCTTTGAACAACCAAGCTCCACAGCAGACTCTCACGATCTGTCCTGCAGTCCCGTACAGGTGTTCTACTTTGTGGCTGAGCAGCCATTGGACCCTCCAGCTTTCGTATGTGTAGGCCACCATTTTGGACTATCTCTCTCTACTTGTAGGCCCTCAAATAAATTTCTCTTTGTTATGATTTTTGTCAATTTTGCATCTTGTATAACCCTAACTAATATACTGGGTGAGGATAGAGCTAAGGAAGCTTTGGGGAGAGAGGGAGGTGAGGCTCTGGGGGTGGGTGCTGAGGTCAAGGTGGAAGGACAAGGTCCCCACTTGTAAACGCTCCTGCTTCACCTCTGTCATGGCTCCATCTTGTCCGCCCTGTGGCGGGAGCAGGTGTGTCCAGCTTATCCGTTTTTCTCTTTGTCCTTTAGTAATTGAACTGCAGAGTTCAGCTGGGCACATGGTTGTATCGTCATGGTGTATATTTCTCACATTCCTTTAAACCAAGGTACAGCCAAGCAGCCCTAGTCAATGAGACGCTAGAGGAAGAAGTGTGTGGTCATTTCCTGTTGTGCCTTGAGAAAGAATGAAGCACACTGTCTTAGACATTTTCCTCTTATCTTGCCTATCCTGTGAATGTGATGGAAGGTGTGCATACATCTTTTTTGGGCCTGGAGGTAGAAACCCTGAGTCGAGGTGGTGGAACTTTTCCACGAAGCCCTTGTCCTCTGACCCATTGAGGTGACCGCAGAGGCTCCTGTCTTGTCTAACCTACAGGAATTCTGGACCTCTGTAGAGACTGTACCAAAATACCAAACATCTTCTTGAGGAAATTGTGTTCATAAACTGCTCTTTGATATTTAGAGAAAATGAATCCTGAGATGTGTATTTATAGGTTCATTTTATCCCATTAAAAAAATACCTGTGTAAAATTTCAAACACATACAGTTATCATACTCCCTTTGTGACACACTCCTTGTATCTTTTTTATTTTTAAGTAATAAGATACTGTGTTTTTCTGTTAAAACTCATCTCTGATTGTTTTTCCCTCAGAAGCAGCCTTTATTCTGAAGTTGTGTTTATCAATCTCATGTATATTTTTATTCTTTTAACCACATACTTATATGCCTCTAAGCAAATGTAACATTTCTGTATGTTTAAAAATTTATTTAAAAATACACTTTTCCAACCAATATTTGTTTTTTTGAGATTTTTGTCAGTGCTGATTTACAAATGGTTAGTTCAGTAATTTGGCTAATATGTAATATTTTACAGAATGACCATATATTCAGTGATCTTCTCATGAATGAATTTCTTTATTTTGAGACAGAGACACACTCTGTTGTCCAGGCTGTTTCTGAACTTGCTACGTAGCTCAGACTGGCCTATAATTCATAGCAATCCTCCTGGCTCAGCCTCTTGCATGCTGGGATTACAGGCACGCACCACCACACCCAGTTCACAGATGAATCTTGAGGTTTCTAATGTTGAACTAGAGGGAACATTTCCTACCAGAACATCCTTGTGCACGGCTGCTGCTCATAAGCAAGACTTTTTGCTAGAGCAGATATTCCCAAACTGCTGGATTTTACACCACACACAGATCCAATTTTATAAGTTATTTTCCAAAGACTTAAATAAAATAAAAACAACTTGCAGTCTCACTAGCATTGCATTAGTGTTCCCGTGATTCTGTATCCAGACCAGTAGTTATCTTTGTTAGGATTGAAAATTTTTGTCAATTTAATTTTTTAATTGCATATTTTAAAATTACTACCAAAACTAAGCATCTTTTCATTTTTTTCTGACCGTGTATTTTTATCATGAATTAAAATTTTTTTCTTATCAACTTGAGGAAGTTTTAAAGAAAAATATTATGTTCATTAGTCTCTTGTCAGTTACAAGTTTGACAGTGGTTTCTTCTGATCTATATCTCAGGTCTTTAGTTTATGGTGCCTTTTGTTATGAAAATTAAAATATTTTAGTATAAATTTATTTATGTTTTCTTCAATGACTTCTGTTCATTGGATCCTGAGGAAGAAATGCTTCCATATTGTAGGTAGGTATTAGTAATAGTTGGGGGTACATAGAAATCCTGTTACTCTCTTCGTGATTTTACTGTAAATTTTAGCATGAACAATGGAGGTCAGAAACAGACACAGTGGTTCCTTTGGTGTGCCAAAAGGACATGATTTAATTTTTAAATGTATATATCATATCTTGATCATTTTTAATTCCCTTTCCTCTTTTACCTCTTCATCGCCTTCACACAGCTGGTTACATTAATGATACCCAGCAGCTGGCAGCCCGGCCTTGTCCTCTCCCTCCCCACCATCTGCTGAGGGCCATCTAGACTGGTTCCGTGTCTTAGCAGTTGTGAATAGAGTACAATAAACATTTTGACTTCATTTCCCGTGGCACATGCTCAGGAGTGGTATAGCTATGACATTTGTTAGTTGTATTTCTCCGTTTCTTCTCCACAAAGTCTTCTTACTTTCTTCCATGTCTCTTACTTTTTAATGGTTTGGCTTTCTCACATTAGAGAAACCATATGATGTTTAACCTTCTGTATTTCATTTTGCTAAGCATCATAGTCTCAAGGTGTATCCATTTTCCTACAAATGATTTAAATTTATCTTTCTTTGTGGCATTATATAAATATACCATATCTTCTCTATCCATTCATCTGATGGGCATATGTCTTCTTCAAAGATTTGGCTTAAAACTTTTAATATATAATGAGTAACTGTGATTGGTTTGCTGTATAATAGATGCTAAAACAAACGTTTTTACTAGAGAAAGAATTTTATAAAAATTAAATATAAATTGTAGAAATAAAATGATAACAACTGGAACCAAGAGCTTAGTACATGGAACTTAACATATTACACTAAAGAAGAGACAAGCCGTGCACTTGATGGCAGGTCAGTTGAAAATATTCAAGTCAAAGTGTGGAAAAAAGGAGGACAGGAAATAATAGCAAGAATAAAATATGGAGCAAAGTGAAATATGTCCAATTAAAGTTCAAGAAGGAAAAGAGAATGATAATATCTAAAGGCCATTAATCATGAGTTTAAAAATATACATATATAAAACCAACTAAAATCAAACCCCAACCAGGATAAACTCAAGGAAAGTCAAATCTATGCCCTGTGTTCTAAAACCAAAGACAAGGAAAAACGATCTGAAACACAACCAGAGAAAGAAAAAGGAAAAGCACT